>JBBDGP010005667.1:0-66809 GCA_037952835.1 Lithobates septentrionalis
CCCTCTCATCCCCTATCATACAGACGTAGGGAGAGGTGACTGCGCCAATTCCCTCTCATCTCCCGTCATACAGACGCAGGGAGAGGTGACTGCGCCAATTCCCTCTCATCTCCCGTCATACAGACGCAGGGAGAGGTGACTGCGCCAATTCCCTCTCATCTCCCGTCATACAGACGCAGGGAGAGGTGACTGCGCCAATTCCCTCTCATCCCCCATCATACAGACGCAGGGAGAGGTGACTGCGCCAATTCCCTCTCATCTCCCGTCATACAGACGCAGGGAGAGGTGACTGCGCCAATTCCCTCTCATCCCCTATCATACAGACGTAGGGAGAGGTGACTGCGCCAATTCCCTCTCATCTCCCGTCATACAGACGCAGGGAGAGGTGACTGCGCCAATTCCCTCTCATCTCCCGTCATACAGACGCAGGGAGAGGTGACTGCGCCAATTCCCTCTCATCCCCTATCATACAGACGTAGGGAGAGGTGACTGCGCCAATTCCCTCTCATCTCCCGTCATACAGACGCAGGGAGAGGTGACTGCGCCAATTCCCTCTCATCCCCCATCATACAGACGCAGGGAGAGGTGACTGCGCCAATTCCCTCTCATCTCCCGTCATAGAGACGCAGGGAGAGGTGACTGCGCCAATTCCCTCTCATCTCCCGTCATACAGACGCAGGGAGAGGTGACTGCGCCAATTCCCTCTCATCTCCCGTCATACAGACGCAGGGAGAGGTGACTGCGCCAATTCCCTCTCATCTCCCGTCATACAGACGCAGGGAGAGGTGACTGCGCCAATTCCCTCTCATCTCCCGTCATACAGACGCAGGGAGAGGTGACTGCGCCAATTCCCTCTCATCCCCCATCATACAGACGCAGGGAGAGGTGACTGCGCCAATTCCCTCTCATCTCCCGTCATACAGACGCAGGGAGAGGTGACTGCGCCAATTCCCTCTCATCCCCTATCATACAGACGTAGGGAGAGGTGACTGCGCCAATTCCCTCTCATCTCCCGTCATACAGACGCAGGGAGAGGTGACTGCGCCAATTCCCTCTCATCTCCCGTCATACAGACGCAGGGAGAGGTGACTGCGCCAATTCCCTCTCATCCCCTATCATACAGACGTAGGGAGAGGTGACTGCGCCAATTCCCTCTCATCTCCCGTCATACAGACGCAGGGAGAGGTGACTGCGCCAATTCCCTCTCATCCCCCATCATACAGACGCAGGGAGAGGTGACTGCGCCAATTCCCTCTCATCTCCCGTCATAGAGACGCAGGGAGAGGTGACTGCGCCAATTCCCTCTCATCTCCCGTCATACAGACGCAGGGAGAGGTGACTGCGCCAATTCCCTCTCATCCCCTATCATACAGACGTAGGGAGAGGTGACTGCGCCAATTCCCTCTCATCTCCCGTCATACAGACGCAGGGAGAGGTGACTGCGCCAATTCCCTCTCATCTCCCGTCATACAGACGCAGGGAGAGGTGACTGCGCCAATTCCCTCTCATCTCCCGTCATACAGACGCAGGGAGAGGTGACTGCGCCAATTCCCTCTCATCCCCCATCATACAGACGCAGGGAGAGGTGACTGCGCCAATTCCCTCTCATCTCCCGTCATACAGACGCAGGGAGAGGTGACTGCGCCAATTCCCTCTCATCCCCTATCATACAGACGTAGGGAGAGGTGACTGCGCCAATTCCCTCTCATCTCCCGTCATACAGACGCAGGGAGAGGTGACTGCGCCAATTCCCTCTCATCTCCCGTCATACAGACGCAGGGAGAGGTGACTGCACCAATTCCCTCTCATCCCCCATCATACAGACGCAGGGAGAGGTGACTGCGCCAATTCCCTCTCATCTCCCGTCATACAGACGCAGGGAGAGGTGACTGCGCCAATTCCCTCTCATCTCCCGTCATACAGACGCAGGGAGAGGTGACTGCGCCAATTCCCTCTCATCTCCCGTCATACAGACGCAGGGAGAGGTGACTGCGCCAATTCCCTCTCATCCCCCATCATACAGACGCAGGGAGAGGTGACTGCGCCAATTCCCTCTCATCTCCCGTCATACAGACGCAGGGAGAGGTGACTGCGCCAATTCCCTCTCATCCCCTATCATACAGACGTAGGGAGAGGTGACTGCGCCAATTCCCTCTCATCTCCCGTCATACAGACGCAGGGAGAGGTGACTGCGCCAATTCCCTCTCATCCCCTATCATACAGACGTAGGGAGAGGTGACTGCGCCAATTCCCTCTCATCTCCCATCATACAGACGTAGGGAGAGGTGACTGCGCCAATTCCCTCTCATCTCCCGTCATACAGACACAGGGAGAGGTGACTGCGCCAATTCCCTCTCATCTCCCATCATACAGACGTAGGGAGAGGTGACTGCGCCAATTCCTTCTCATCTCCCGTCATACAGACGCAGGAAGAGGTGACTGCACCAATTCCCTCTCATTTCCCGTCATACAGACACAGGGAGAGGTGACTGCGCCAATTCCCTCTCATCTCCCGTCATACAGACGCAGGGAGAGGTGACTGCGCCAATTCCCTCTCATCTCCCGTCATACAGACGTAGGGAGAGGTGACTGCGCCAATTCCCTCTCATCTCCCGTCATAGAGACGCAGGGAGAGGTGACTGCGCCAATTCCCTCTCATCCCCCGTCATACAGACACAGGGAGAGGTGACTGCACCAATTCCCTCTTATCTCCCGTCATAGAGACGCAGGGAGAGGTGACTGCGCCAATTCCCTCTCATCTCCCGTCATAGAGACGCAGGGAGAGGTGACTGCGCCAATTCCCTCTCATCTCCCGTCATAGAGACGCAGGGAGAGGTGACTGCGCCAATTCCCTCTCATCTCCCGTCATACAGACGCAGGGAGAGGTAACTGCGCCAATTCCCTCTCATCTCCCGTCATACAGACGCAGGGAGAGGTGACTGCGCCAATTCCCTCTCATCTCCCGTCATAGAGACGCAGGGAGAGGTGACTGCGCCAATTCCCTCTCATCCCCCGTCATACAGACACAGGGAGAGGTGACTGCACCAATTCCCTCTCACCCCCCGTCATACAGACACAGGGATAGGTGACTGCGCCAATTCCCTCTCATCTCCCATCATACAGATGCAGGGAGAGGTGGATGCACCGCTGCAGGTGAGGGGAATGCCGCCCGTCATACAGACACAGGAAGAGGTGGATGCACTGCTGCAGGTGAGGGGAACGCCACCCGTCATGCAGACGCAGGGAGAGGTGGATGCGCTGCTGCAGGTGAGGGGAACGTCGCTCATCATACAGACACAGGGAGAAGTGGATGCACCGCTTTAGGTGAGGGGAACGTCGCCTGTCATACAGACGCAGGGAGAGGTGGATGCACCGCTGCAGGTGAGGGGAATGCTGCCCTTCATACAGACACAGGTAGAAGTGGATGCACCGCTTTAGGTGAGGGGAACATCGCCTGTCATACAGACGCAGGGAGAGGTGGATGCACCGCTGTAGGTGAGGGGAACACCGCCTATCATACAGATGCAGGGAGAGGTGGATGCACTGCTGCAGGTGAGGGGAACGTCGCCCGTCATACAGACCCAGGGATAGGTGGATGCACCGATGCAGGTGAGGGGAATGCTGCCCTTCATACAGACACAGGGAGAAGTGGATGCACCGCTGTAGGTGAGGGGAACGTCGCCTGTCATACAGACGCAGGGAGAGGTGGATGCACCGCTGTAGGTGAGGGGAACACCGCCTATCATACAGATGCAGGGAGAGGTGGATGCACCGCTGCAGGTGAGGGGAACGCTGCCCATCATACAGACGCAGGGAGAGGTGGATGCACTGCTGCAGGTGAGGGGATAGCTGCCCTTCATACAGACACAGGGAGAGGTGGATGCACCGCTGTAGGTGAGGGGAACACCGCCCGTCATACAGATGCAGGGAGAGGTGGATGCACCGCTGTAGGTGAGGGGAATGCTGCCCTTCATACAGACACAGGGAGAGGTGGATGCACCGCTGCAGGTGAGGTGAATGCTGCCCTTCATACAGACACAGGGAGAGGTGGATGCACCGCTGTAGGTGAGGGGAACACCGCCCGTCATACAGATGCAGGGAGAGGTGGATGCACCGCTGCAGGTGAGGGGAACGCTGCCCATACCCGCATTCTTCCGCCAGGATTGTGTCCATTAGAAATCATTTACATTTTTGCATTAAGACAGAGAATGGAAATATAACGCATCCAAACGGCCCAAAAACGGGAACAGGTCACAGCACATTGCATTACAGAGCATTGTTGTCACATGGAGTGATGTTCTGAGAAAAATATAATAGAAAATAAAGGAATAGATTAGAATAAGACAGAAAGAATATGACCGTCTTCTGAAATTTAAATTTAGAATTTGAATAGAATAGTTTAGAATAGATTAGAAAGGAATAGAATAGAGTAAAATAGAATATAACCGTTTTCTGAAATTGGAACTTTAAATAGAATAAATTTCAATTTGGATAGATTTGAATAAAATAGAAAAGAACAGAAAATAAAAGTCAGATTCTCAATGTACTGTATATCCTCTACATGTTTCGCAGCTAAAGCTGCTTCTTCAGGAGGTGTTATATATAGTATCCAGCGGCGTCTCCCATCCATGAGGGGTGTACGGGTGCCGCCCCCCCTATCCATGCACTGGGCCCCCTGATCTACATGCAGGGCACCGGACGCATTGATTCCAATGGGGGGGGGGGGGGGGGGGGCTTTGAAGCACGTAAATAGAGCCTGAGGCTCCAATAAGCTTCAAAAAAGGAGGGGGGGGGGGTTCGGGCCACAGAGCATTGCACTCTGAGCCCACCCAGTTGTGTGACAATAGTGAATTAATATTCTCCTCCTGGCCAATCAGGAAATGGGTTGTGAGACTCGTCACTCGATTGGCCAAAAGGAGATCTGATCGGATTGGCTGCCAGGAGGAGGAGGGAGGAGACGCAGGGGAAGCGAGGAAGCACCCAGAGATGGGGTAAGTGCGGGGCCCCGACCTACTGACCAACCCGGGGGGGGGGGGGGGCAGGGGTTTGATTCAAATGAATCAAATGCCTTCAGCACCCGTCTGAGGCTCTGATGTGACCAATCAGACACGTTTGTAGGACTTTCTGTCTGTTATTGTGAATGGCTGTTTTGCCATCCATTGGATATTTATGTCTTTTTTAAACAATGTTGTACAAAATTTTCCTTATTAATCTCAATTTTATTAATTTTTAACAAATAAACAAATTCAAGCATACATTGAAGGTATAGCCACACCATCAACAAAGCATCATACAATTTCTTTATACAAACTATCTTGACAAAAACATCAAACAAAAAAAAAAAAGAGGGGGGGTGGCCAGGGGGTACAGCATTAAGACATCTCTTATCAATACCCCAGTAAATATTCTTTTGGATTAAAATTCCATTTTTTTTCAAATTTTTTTTATATATTTTTAATATTTTTGTTTATTAATTGGGTACCGAGATAGTCCAGGTTCCCCCTCCCGACCCTGGAGGCGGCGCCTTGCTCTGTCCCTCGGAAGCTCGGCCCCGCTCCTCCTTCCTCCGCTGCCGGGCCAATTAGAAAGCACAACGCGCTTCACACATGTGCCGTAGGGTACCGAAAGACTTCACTGCAGGTTTACCTTACCAGGAAGACAAAAGGAAAGGTCTGGTGTCACCAGCGACACACCTCCATCCCTATATATACAACAAAAAGAGAAATTCTCCGTGGGACTTTGAGTGAGGTGAGTGCAGTTTAGCCAATAAACATGACAGAGGTAAGTACAATATCTGAAATGTAGGAGCATACATACTTCATGGTATAAATGAATGCCAAGCCGGTAAGAATGATACATATAGTATGATGGATGATTCAAGTAAAGTAAAATTTTAACAGATAAAATAATACACAAGCATTAGGTAAACCCGACGCGTTTCGCAAGGCACAGCTCGCTTCCTCAGGGGTGAATGCATGTATGATGTATCTAAAATTAAACAAAAAGATGAATAGCACATTCGCAGATGTATTGACACATGGTAAAGGGGCCTTGAACAAAAGGACCCCGTACTCACCATTCGGCAAGAACCAGAAAGCTGGATGCACAACTCCCAGAAGGCGGCAGCAATAACAGTCTCGCCCGGGAGCCGAGGAGGCAGAGCCAAAGAGATCCCCACCAGGAGACAACCGGGGGGGGGGGGGGGGGGGCAGGCATGGCGGGAATGAAATCTGTGTATCCCTCTGAGTCTCACTGTGTCCATTGTGGATAAGAGCTGTGAATATAAATGTCTGTGTCAGGGGTTGCTGTTGTAGCAAAGTAATGATAATATACAGATATATATATATATGGATGAGACAGCCTAGTCCAATGGTGGTATGGATAAGGAGACCAGGGAAAAGAGGGATAAGAAATACAGAGAACAGCGAGAGTGTCAGTGAGAAGAATCCCAAAGGTAATAAGTGGGGAAGATGGATAAGAAGTGTATGGAGATATGGAAAAGTTGATGGATGAGTGCTTGGAATGTTCCTGAATGAGATGAGTGAATGTCAGCCCTCAATGGAGAACTTCCACATGTGAAGTGTGGACCACTGTGAAAATCATGCCATGCTTGACCTCCGAATTGTACCCCCCAGAAGAGCAAAACAGGCTCCGCCCTCAACGCCATGTGAGGGATGGTGGACACGTGAACGCTGCGCTCACCGCCAAGATGACACAGTCTGCCTGTCCGCGCTGACGCTGCGGAAACGCGGACGTCACGTGATGGGCGCAAAGACATGGCGCTGATGTGCCGGTGGCCCCATCTAAAATAAATGGTGATCAATCGGCACAAACAAATATCCTAACCTAAAAAGCCGCTATAACACTCAAGGTCAAAATACAAATCCTCAGTAAACTTTTAAAAACATAAATAGTGCAGCGCTAAGTAAAACTAGACTAAATCACTGAGGATTAATAAATGTATGAATTTAAATTCTTCAGAGAGAGAGTCCATGCATAAAATAGGAAGTAAGGCAGATAAAGTCCTCAGTTGTGAACACTTGTGCTGGTAAAGATGCTTTTCTATCTGGTGCAGATTCATGAAAATACCACCACAGACAGAAATACAGGCTGCCCACCTTGCACAATGGACCTACGGAGCTAACAGATAGGTCTACAAAAGCCTTCCCCTCACAAGGGGTTAAAGAGGTAGAGATGTTTTCCAGAAATCCGGAGAGTCAGAGATCCAGAGGTAGAGATCCAGAGATAGAGATCCAGAGAGCCAGAGATCCAGAGATAGAGATCCGGAGATCCAGAGAGCCAGAGATCCAGAGATAGAGATCCAGAGATCTAGAGATCCAGAGAGCCAGAGATAGAGATCCAGAGATAGAGATCCAGAGATCTAGAGAGCCAGAGATAGAGATCCAGAGATCTAGAGAGCCAGAGATAGAGATCCAGAGATAGAGATCCAGAGAGCCAGAGATAGAGATCCGGAGATAGAGATCCAGAGATCTAGAGAGCCAGAGATAGAGATCCAGAGATAGAGATCCAGAGATCTAGAGATCCAGAGAGCCAGAGATAGAGATCCAGAGAGCCAGAGATAGAGATCCGGAGATAGAGATCCAGAGATCTAGAGAGCCAGAGATAGAGATCCAGAGATAGAGATCCAGAGATCCAGAGAGCCAGAGATAGAGATCCAGAGATAGAGATCCAGAGATAGAGATCCAGAGATCTAGAGATCCAGAGAGCCAGAGATAGAGAGCCAGAGATCCAGAGATAGAGATCCGGAGAGCCAGAGATCCAGAGATAGAGATCCAGAGATAGAGATCTAGAGAGCCAGAGATAGAGATCCGGAGATAGAGATCCAGAGATCTAGAGAGCCAGAGATAGAGATCCAGAGATAAAGATCCAGAGATCTAGAGATCCAGAGAGCCAGAGATCCAGAGATAGAGATCCGGAGATCCAGAGATCCAGAGATAGAGATCCAGAGATAGAGATCCAGAGATAGAGATCCAGAGATCTAGAGAGCCAGAGATAGAGAACCGGAGATCCAGAGATAGAGATCCGGAGATCCAGAGATAGAGATCCAGAGATAGAGATCCAGAGATAGAGAGCCAGAGATAGAGAGCCAGAGATAGAGATCCGGAGATCCAGAGATAGAGATCCAGAGATCTATAGAGCCAGAGATAGAGATCCGAAGATAGAGATCCAGAGATAAAGATCCAGAGATCTAGAGATCCAGAGAGCCAGAGATCCAGAGATAGAGATCCGGAGATCCAGAGAGCCAGAGATCCAGAGATAGAGATCCAGAGATAGAGATCCAGAGATCTAGAGAGCCAGAGATAGAGAACCGGAGATCCAGAGATAGAGATCCGGAGATCCAGAGATAGAGATCCAGAGATAGAGAGCCAGAGATAGAGATCCGGAGATCCAGAGATAGAGATCCAGAGATAGAGAGCCAGAGATAGAGATCCGGAGATCCAGAGAGCCAGAGATCCAAAGATAGAGATCCAGAGATAGAGATCCAGAGATCTAAAGATCCAGAGAGCCAGAGATAGAGATCCAGAGATAGAGATCCAGAGATAGAGATCCGGAGATAGAGATCCAGAGATCTAGAGATCCAGAGAGCCAGAGATCCAGAGATAGAGAGCCAGAGATAGAGATCTGGAGATCCAGAGAGCCAGAGATCCAGAGATAGAGATCCAGAGATAGAGATCCAGAGAGCCAGAGATAGAGATCCAGAGAGCCAGAGATCCATATATCCAGAGGTAGAGATCCGGAGATCCAGAGATCCAGAGATTCAGAGATCCCAGAGATTCCAGAGTTTCCAGAGATTCCCGAGATCCCAGAGATTCCAGAGATCCCGAGATCCCAGAGATTCCAGAGATCCCAGATATTCCAGAGATCCAGAGATTCAGAGATCCAGAGATTCAGAGATCCAGAGATTCCAGAGATTCCCGAGATTCCCGAGATCCCAGAGATTCCCGAGATCCCAGAGATCCCAGAGATCCCAGAGATTCCAGAGGTCCCAGAGATCCCAGAGATCCCAGAGATTCCAGAGATTCCAGAGATTCCAGAGATCCCAGAGATTCCAGAGATCCCGAGATCCCAGAGATTCCAGAGATCCAGCTCACATTACACATCCACTGCTTTACTGCTCCAAATCGCTCATCAGATCTCCCAATCCCAGGGCAGGGGGGACACCCGGGACAGCAGGAGACATAAAAACCTCCCTAGTGACACATCGCGGCTCCCAGACCAAAACAGGGATCACTGACACCAACAAGGAGCAGCACATGGAGAAAACCGGAATGTAAACCTAAATGGGAAGTGATCCATGTGTATAAAAACATACATGCAAATAACAACTTAGGCAGAAATAGGAGTATATTAGTATATATATAATGTGTGTGTATGTATAATGGCATGAGTGACAGCAGACCAGCTTGGGCTTGTGGGTGTCTTCCCTTACCAGGAGAGCCAATCCGAAAACCAGCTGCGGTGCCGACATGGCAGGAACCCTGGACAGGTACAGTGCCTTGAAAAAGTATTCATACCCCCTGAAATTTCCCACATTTTGTCACGTTACAACCAAAAAAGTAAATACAGCCAGAGCTACAATGGAATGGTTTAGATCAAAGCATATTCATGTGTTAGAATGGCCCAGTCACAGTCCAGACCTAAATCACATTGAGAATCTGTGGCAAAACTTGAAGATATGATACAGGTTGATATGGTGATAATACATGGTGATGATGTCATACGGTGATGAATTCATGTGGTGATGATACAAGGTGATGATATCATGTGGTGATGATATCATGTGGTGATGATACATTCTGATAATGTCATGTGGTGATAATACATGGTGATGATGTCATGTGATGATGATACATGGTGATGATGTCATGCGGGGATGATACATTCTGATGATGTCATGTGGTGATAATACATGGTGATGATACATTCTGATAATGTCACGTGGTGATGATGTCATGTGGTGATGATACATGGTGATGATGTCATGTGATGATGATACATGGTGATGATGTCATGCGGTGATGATACATTCTGATGATGTCATACGGTGATGATACATTCTGATGATGTCATACGGTGATGATACATTCTGATGATGTCATGTGATGATGATACATGGTGATGATGTCATGTGGTGATGATACATGGTGATGATGTCATGTGGTGATGATACATGGTGATGATGTCATACGGTGATGATACATTCTGATGATGTCATGTGATGATGATACATGGTGATGATGTCATGTGGTGATGATACATGGTGATGATGTCATACGGTGATGATACATTCTGATGATGTCATGTGATGATGATACATGGTGATGATGTCATGTGATGATGATACATGGTGATGATGTCATGTGATGATGATACATGGTGATGATGTCATGTGATGATGATACATGGTGATGATGTCATGTGATGATGATACATGGTGATGATGTCATGTGATGATGATACATGGTGATGATGTCATGTGATGATGATACATGGTGATTGAACGACGTTTTAGGTGAAGAGGTTCTCCAAAGCCGTTGCGGCAGAATCGGGGGCCCGGCGGATCAATGGCGTCATTACACGGAAAAGTCGTTAAGGCCGCCTGTTAATTTGCGCGGCTCGGCGGCTGACAGCTGGGCGGGGTGGCGGTGGGTGAGCGCGGCGGATCTATACGTTTAATTGCGGCTCGTGTGCATTGGGAGGGAAAAGAGAAACAAATCGATTCTTGTTTACAATTCATTTCCCCGGCTCTGCGGCTCGGCTCCATGTCGGCAAACATTAGCGAGGAAACACGTGCGCATTTGTCAGCGCCGGAGCTGTCAGCGAATCACCTGCTCCGTGGCGGGCAGCCAAAATCCCCCCTCCCCCCTTACAGTCTTTAGAATACTGTACATGGGGGGGGGGGTGACGTGTCCATACATGCCTCCGGCTGTCACTGAGCTCATTATAATCCGAAGAATCCGCAATGAACGCCTGCGGAGGTGCCAATTCCAGTGCCGCAGCGGGATCTGCAGTGTGCACCGGGCGGCGGGGGGTACAGATTACGAGGATGGTCTCTATAGGAAAGGATTCTTTGTCATTTCTTTAGAAAGCAGCCACAACCAGAGCAGTAAAACCCGTCACCTGCCAGCAGGCTGCAGGGCAGGACCTGTGCTTTGTGTGTGGAAGCAGCGGTCTCCTTGCAGAGAAGGTCCTGTGCTCTGTGTATGGAAGCAGTGGTCTCTCTGCAGAGAAGGTCCTGTGCTCAGTGTATGGAAGCAGTGGTCTCTCTGCAGAGAAGGTCCTGTGCTTTGTGTATGGAAGCAGTGGTCTCTCTGCAGAGAAGGTACTGTGCTTTGTGTATGGAAGCAGTGGTCTCTCTGCAGAGAAGGTCCTGTGCTCTGTGTATGGAAGCAGCAGTCTCTCTACAGAGAAGGTCCTGTGCTCTGTGTATGGAAGCAGCGGTCTCTCTGCAGAGAAGGTCCTGTGCTCTGTGTGTGGAAGCAGTGGTCTCTCTGCAGAGAAGGTCCTGTGCTCTGTGTGTAGAAGCAGCGGTCTCTCTGCAGAGAAGGTCCTGTGCTCTGTGTGTGGAAGCAGTGGTCTCTCTGCAGAGAAGGTCCTGTGCTCTGTGTGTGGAAGCAGAGGTCTCTCTGCAGAGAAGGACATGTGCTCTGTGTGTGGAAGCAGTGGTCTCTCTGCAGAGAAGGTCCTGTGCTCTGTGTGTGGAAGCAGAGGTCTCTCTGCAGAGAAGGTCCTGTGCTCAGTGTATGGAAGCAGTGGTCTCTCTGCAGAGAAGGTCCTGTGCTCTGTGTGTGGAAGCAGTGGTTTCTCTGCAGAGAAGGTCCTGTGCTCTGTGTATGGAAGCAGCGGTCTCTCTGCAGAGAAGGTCCTGTGCTCTGTGTATGGAAGCACACAGGGCTGTGCTGTGTGGCAGAGCTGTGTAAATCTCAGGACTGGATGGACATCTGTGGGTTCAGCCGTTTCCCGGAGTTCAGCTTTAAGTGGAAGTTTATTTTTGTAACAATAAAATGATAAATGAAATAAATAGTTTTATAAATAGAAGATGGCGGAGATGTGACCCCCCCGGCCGCTCGGTGACACTCGGCTGCGACGAACGACTGTGAATTTATTATTTACACAACAGATAAACAGGCGCCGCTCCGGGTCGGCCGCGTCCTGAAGAGCGACAATTATAATTGATGGTCGATTAGCATAAGAAAAGGTCGGGGAGATTGGAAGGGAAGCGCCTGTAATCATCTCCATTGGGGTTAATAGGAGGTCGGAACGTTTCCTCGCCGTACAACGATCGACAAATATAGAAACCGCAGAGAATGACAAAATACTTGGTGCTGGTCCACCGGATTACGTGACGCTGCTACACAGGGAAAAAAATAGTCGCCATCCCGTCATCCTGATCCGGCGGGTTCAGTGCATTCGCTGTCATTGAGGACGAATCGGGGGTTGGGATTGAAGGTGAAATTAAGTTTGCCGCAAAATTTTGTCCAATCAGAAACTTCCAGATCACTCTTCAGTGATGTGTTATGTTACTGCAACGCCGCCCCTCGCAGGCGCGTTCCTTTCCTTTAACCTGCACCACAACACATGCCGAACGGTGCTGTATGCATCGGTGGCTGCGGTACAGTGGGCGGGACCCCGATCACAATGCTGTACAGTGGGCTGGACTCCGATCACAATTCTGTACAGTGGGCTGGACTCCGATCACAATTCTGTACAGTGGGCGGGACTCCGATCACAATTCTGTACAGTGGGCTGGACTCCGATCACAATTCTGTACAGTGGGCGGGACTCCGATCACAATTCTGTACAGTGGGCGGGACTCCGATCACAATTCTGTACAGTGGGCTGGACTCCGATCACAATTCTGTACAGTGGGCGGGACTCCGATCACAATTCTGTACAGTGGGCGGGACTCCGATCACAATTCTGTACAGGGGGCGGGACTCCGATCACAATTCTGTACAGTGGGCGGGACTCCGATCACAATTCTGTACAGTGGGCTGGACTCCGATCACAATTCTGTACAGTGGGCGGGACTCCGATCACAATTCTGTACAGTGGGCGGGACTCCGATCACAATTCTGTACAGTGGGCGGGACCCCGATCACAATGCTGTACAGTGGGCTGGACTCCGATCACAATTCTGTACAGTGGGCTGGACTCCGATCACAATTCTGTACAGTGGGCGGGACTCCGATCACAATTCTGTACAGTGGGCTGGACTCCGATCACAATTCTGTACAGTGGGCGGGACTCCGATCACAATGCTGTACAGTGGGCGGGACTCCGATCACAATGCTGTACAGTGGGCGTGACTCCGATCACAATGCTGTACAGTGGGCGGGACTCCGATCACAATTCTGTACAGGGGGCGGGACTCCGATCACAATTCTGTACAGTGGGCGGGACTCCGATCACAATTCTGTACAGTGGGCGGGACTCCGATCACAATTCTGTACAGTGGGCGGGACTCCGATCACAATTCTGTACAGTGGGCGGGACTCCGATCACAATGCTGTACAGTGGGCGGGACCACGAACACAATTCTGTACAGTGGGCGGGACTCCGATCACAATTCTGTACAGTGGGCGGGACTCCAATCACAATTCTGTACAGTGGGCGGGACTCCGATCACAATTCTGTACAGTGGGTGGGACCCCGATCACAATTCTGTACAGTGGGCGGGACTCCGATCACAATTCTGTACAGTGGGCGGGACTCCGATCACAATTCTGTACAGTGGGCGGGACTCCGATCACAATTCTGTACAGTGGGCGGGACTCCGATCACAATTCTGTACAGTGGGCGGGACTCCGATCACAATTCTGTACAGTGGGCGGGACTCTGATCACAATGCTGTACAGAGGGCGGGACTCCGATCACAATTATGTACAGTGGGCGGGACCCCGATCACAATGCTGTACTGTGGGCGGGACTCCGATCGCAATTCTGTACAGTGGGCGGGACTCCAATCACAATATTGTACAGTGGGCGGGACTCCGATCACAATTCTGTACAGTGGGCGGGACTCCGATCACAATTCTGTACAGTGGGCGGGACTCCGATCACAATTCTGTACAGTGGGCGGGACTCCGATCACAATTCTGTACAGTGGGCGGGACTCCGATCACAATTCTGTACAGTGGGCGGGACTCCGATCACAATTCTGTACAGTGGGCGGGACTCCGATCACAATTCTGTACAGTGGGCGGGACTCTGATCACAATGCTGTACAGAGGGCGGGACTCCGATCACAATTATGTACAGTGGGCGGGACCCCGATCACAATGCTGTACTGTGGGCGGGACTCCGATCGCAATTCTGTACAGTGGGCGGGACTCCAATCACAATATTGTACAGTGGGCGGGACTCCGATCACAATTCTGTACAGTGGGCGGGACTCCGATCACAATTCTGTACAGTGGGCGGGACTCTGATTACAATTCTGTACAGTGGGCGGGACTCCGATCACAATTCTGTACAGTGGGCGGGACTCCGATCACAATTCTGCACAGTGGGCGGGACTCCAATCACAATTCTGTACAGTGGGCGGGACTCCGATCACAATTCTGTACAGTGGGTGGGACCCCGATCACAATTCTGTACAGTGGGCGGGACTCCGATCACAATTCTGTACAGTGGGCGGGACTCCGATCACAATTCTGTACAGTGGGCGGGACTCCGATCACAATTCTGTACAGTGGGCGGGACTCCGATCACAATTCTGTACAGTGGGCGGGACTCCGATCACAATTATGTACAGTGGGCGGGACTCCGATCACAATGCTGTACAGTGGGCGGGACTCCGATCACAATTCTGTACAGTGGGCGGGACTCCGATCACAATTCTGTACAGTGGGCGGGACTCCGATCACAATTCTGTACAGTGGGCGGGACTCCGATCACAATGCTGTACAGTGGGCGGGACTCCGATCACAATTCTGTACAGTGGGCGGGACTCCGATCACAATTCTGTACAGTGGGCGGGACTCCGATCACAATGCTGTACAGTGGGCGGGACTCCGATCACAATTCTGTACAGTGAGCGGGACTCCGATGTCTGAGATTTGTGAATGGGAGGGGTCTGAGATTTGTGAATGGGAGGGGTCTAAGGTTTGTGAATGGGAGGGGTATGAGATTTGTGAATGGGAGGGGTCTGAGGTTTGTGAATGGGAGGGGTATGAGATTTGTGAATGGGAGGGGTCTGAGGTTTGTGAATGGGAGGGGTATGAGATTTGTGAATGGGAGGGGTCTGAGGTTTGTGAATGGGAGGGGTCTGAGATTTGTGAATGGGAGGGGTCTGAGGTTTGTGAATGGGAGGTGTCTGAGGTTTGTGAATGGGAGGGGTCTGAGGTTTGTGAATGGGAGGGGTCTGAGGTTTGTGAATGGGAGGGGTCTGAGGTTTGTGAATGGGAGGGGTCTGAGGTTTGTGAATGGGAGGGGTCTGAGGTTTGTGAATGGGAGGGGTATGAGATTTGTGAATGGGAGTGGTCTGAGATTTGTGAATGGGAGGGGTCTGAGGTTTGTGCATGGGAGGGGTATGAGATTTGTGAATGGGAGGGGTCTGGCTCATTATAATCACCTGGTGCACGCTCAGTGTTCTGATGAGGAAAGTTGCAGGGTCTGCATCCCTTTCAAAGTATTTAACCCTTGGGGGAAAATTCCTATTGCAGGGGATACCTAAAATCAGAGTGAACCAATCATACAAGCAGGAAATTGCGGTTTAAACACCATCTATGTACAGAGCGCCTCCAGGTGGCCATATTGTATTTTACAGAAAATTGCGGTGGCTGAAGATTGGAAAAATAACATCCAATTATAATATAACTTGTGTACAATTGTAGTTGTAAGGCTCCACGCACACCTAAGCATATCGATTTACTGGCGTTTTTCGGGCGTTTTTTTAAGATTTTTTGCAGCTTTTTATAAAGTGTTTTAGAAACGTATTACAAGCTTTTTTCAGCTTCAGGAGTTTTTATTTAGCCAATAGAAAGCTCTAGGGGGAGGAGAGGGAATTTGGGGCGGTGAAATGTTATTTGAGCAGAAAACGCTTGTAAAACGCTCGTAAAATGCTTAGGTCAGGCGTTTCCATTGAAGTCTATGGGGCCATAAAACGCTTGTCATCTGCCAGAAAAGAAGCTCATGTACTTTTTTGAGTGACCGGCATTTTGCTTCCGGCGAGGGAACGCTCAGATGTGAACGGGGGCCATTGAAATGAATGGGATTTGGCTTGTTGAGTGTTTAAAGCCTCAAGTAGAAAATTGCTCAGATGTGAAAGGGTGCTTATATCATTCTTTCTATGGAAGTGGAGTTATCCTTTAATAAAGGGCCAATCGGATTGGTGGGTTTTGGTTCTGTGCAGTAAAATGCAGGCTGCATCTATTCCCCATGGAGCGGAGGCGTCCCCCGTGGCCCCATCCATTTAATATTCCATGTCATGATTTCCTTGCTCCTCAAATTGGCGGTTTGTTGGTTTTGGGTTAATTGTTTGTTGACTTGTGTCTGTCCTCCCATTTAGATAAATGCCGCCCCCCCCCCCCCCCCCCCGCCACATTCTGCAGCTTCCAGCTCTGTAATTACTCCGGCCAATTATCTCTAATTAGGATGTGTCCCGGTATTATCTGGTGAGGGTTTCCTGAGGTCCCGGAGATGAGGAGGTGTCACACCAGCCGTGATCACATGTTTCTGGAATGTGACATTTTACGTCTGGGGTCCGTCAGCAGCGGTTCTAAAAGATGGATTATATATTGCGATCAGTCCGGTACAGGGGGTCCCCTAGTTACAAACGACTCCTACTTACAAATGGGGGGAGACAACAGGAAGTGAGAGGAAATCTACCCCTAGGAAGGGAAATTCTCTCCTGTAAGATCTATTATGGGGAAAAGGAACCTCCACTGATGCTTTATCACCAATCCTCGTTTCCACAACAACCCAAAATTTTCAAAATCCAATTGTCATTGGGACAGAAAGTGAGGTGAAATCTTCTGAAGAGGAGCACAGACAGCAAAACAAATGTCACAGGGGTGATAACCCTTCCCTATGCTATCCAAAAAGCTTAAAAATAGTTTGTTTGGCTGGAGCTACACTTAAAAAATGTACCTGTTCCGACTTACAAACAGATTCGACTTAAGAACAAACCTACAGTCCCTAACTTGTTTGTAACCCGGGGACCCCCTGTATATCTTACCTCTCACTTCAAGTCCTGATGGGGGCGCTCTTCAACCTCTGTTGACTTTGTGAGAATGTTTTTCTTACCCTTGGCCCCATTGATACTTTTGCAACTTGTCATGTGACTTTGGACCCCAGAGTCACATGACAAGTCGCACCCCAAGTTTTCCATTGAGTACCGGGCATATCTAGTTCCTGCACTATTTTGGTCCAGCTTAGGAAAACTCTCAATCCAGACCATTACATTTTGGTGAGAAGCTTCAGTCTCAGATTCCTTCACTTAAAAACCAAGGAGACGGTAGAAGTCCTTTGTCATGAAGAAGGTCAGCCCTAAAAATGCAGACCGCCTAGTCCAATACCCCTCAACCCCCCATAACATTAGATTGATGGTACGGTTCCAAGGCCATCCTTCCAAATTTCCCTCCTGATTCTTGGTAGGGGCCGGGCCCTGCTTCCTCATGTCTATGTCTGGCCTCATTGACCAGAAAAGGAGAAAGTAAAGGTTCAGTTGTTGGGTGGAGACGGGATATAGACTTCCCTGAAGAGATACGTTTTCAGGGATGATCTAAAGGCAGCCAGAGTAGGAGATACTGGACAAATTAGGGTGGGGGGTCCAGAGGATGGGAGAGGCTCTGGAGAAGACCCAGAGACAAGGAAGACGAGGGAGCTAGAGAGCAGGAGGACTTGGGAGGAGCAGGAAGGATGGTTTGGGTGATAATTTGAGATGAGATTAGTCATGTAGCATGGGGCTTTGTGGATGGTTTTGTATGTTGGTGCTAGTGGAGGCCAGTGGATGGATTGGCAGAGAGGGGTGGAGGACACTGAATGGAGGCCAGTGGAGGGATTGGTAGAGAGGGGTGGAGGACACTGAATGGAAGCCAGTGGAGGGATTGGCAGAGAGGGGTGGAGAACACTGAGTGGAGACCAGTGGAGGGATTGGTAGAGAGGGGTGGAGGACACTGAATGGAAGCCAGTGGAGGGATTGGCAGAGAGGGGTGGAGAACACTGAGTGGAGACCAGTGGAGGGATTGGTAGAGAGGGGTGGAGGACACTGAATGGAGGCCAGTGGAGGGATTGGCAGAGAGGGGTGGAGGACACTGAATGGAGACCAGTGGAGGGATTGGCAGAGAGGGGTGGAGGACACTTAATGGAGGTCAGTAGAGGGATTGGCAGAGAGGGGTGGAGGACACTGAATGGAGGTCAGTGGAGGGATTGGCAGAGAGGAGTGGAGGACACTGAATGGAGGTCAGTGGAGGGATTGGCAGAGAGGGGTGGAGGACACTGAATGGAGGTCAGTGGAGGGATTGGTAGAGAGGGGTGGAGGACACTGAATGGAGACCAGTGGAGGGATTGGCAGAGAGGGGTGGAGGACACTGAATGGAGACCAGTGGAGAGATTGGTAGAGAGGGGTGGAGGACACTGAATGGAGACCAGTGGAGGGATTGGTAGAGAGGGGTGGAGGACACTGAATGGAGGTCAGTGGAGGGATTGGCAGAGAGGGGTGGAGGACACTGAATGGAGACCAGTGGAGGGATTGGTAGAGAGGGGTGGAGGACACTGAATGGAGACCAGTGGAGGGATTGGTAGAGAGGGGTGGAGGACACTGAATGGAGACCAGTGGAGGGATTGGTAGAGAGGGGTGGAGGACACTGAATGGAGACCAGTGGAGGGATTGATAGAGAGGGGTGGAGGACACTGAATGGAGACCAGTGGAGGGATTGGTAGAGAGGGGTGGAGGACACTGAATGGAGGCCAGTGGAGGGATTGGTAGAGAGGGGTGGAGGACACTGAATGGAGACCAGTGGAGGGATTGGTAGAGAGGGGTGGAGGACACTGAATGGAGACCAGTGGAGGGATTGATAGAGAGGGGTGGAGGACACTGAATGGAGACCAGTGGAGGGATTGGTAGAGAGGGGTGGAGGACACTGAATGGAGGCCAGTGGAGGGATTGGCAGAGAGGGGTGGAGGACACTGAATGGAGGCCAGTGGAGCGATTCACAGAGAGGGATGGAGGACACTGAATGGAGACCAGTGGAGGGATTGGCAGAGAGGGGTGGAGGACACTGAATGGAGGCCAGTGGAGGGATTGGTAGAGAAGGGTGGAGGACACTGAATGGAGGCCAGTGGAGGGATTGGTAGAGAGGGGTGGAGGACACTGAATGGAGACCAGTGGAGGGATTGGTAGAGAGGGGTGGAGGACACTGAATGGAGACCAGTGGAGGGATTGGTAGAGAGGGGTGGAGGACACTGAATGGAGGTCAGTGGAGGGATTGGCGGAGAGGGGTGGAGAACACTGAGTGGAGGCCAGTGGAGGGATTCACAGAGAGCGATGGTAAGAAGAGGGGACACAAGATTGGCAGGGGAGGGATATTAAATTTTAAAAAGAGTGAGTTTGAGGAAGAAGTGTGACATCCAGACTGATAAATCAGATAGTAATTTAGTGATGTGGAAGGAGATTGAGGGGGTGAGGAGTGGAGAGGTACTATAGACTTGGGTGAAATCAGCATAGAGGTGGTATTGGAATCCATGAGAGGCCATCAACTGACCCAGGGAGAAGGTGTAGATAGACTGAGAATAGAAGGGGTCGGAGGGCGGAGCCTTGGGAGACCCCTTTTGGTTTGTTGAAGGTTGGGGGGAGGAGGTCCCTCATACATTGTGGAGGTTTTTTGATGGTTGGGGGGAGGAGGTCCCTCATACATTGTGGAGGTTTTTTGATGGTTGGGGGGAGGAGGTCCCTCATACATTGTGGTGGTTTTTTGATGGTTGGGGGGAGGAGGTCCCTCATACATTGTGGTGGTTTTTTGATGGTTGGGGGGAGGAGGCCGCTCATACATTGTGGTGGTTTGTTGATGGTTGGGGGGAGGAGGTCCCTCATACATTGTGGAGGTTTTTTGATGGTTGGGGGGAGGAGGCCGCTCATACATTGTGGAGGTTTTTTGATGGTTGGGGGGAGGAGGCCGCTCATACATTGTGGTGGTTTTTTGATGGTTGGGGGGAGGAGGCCGCTCATACATTGTGGTGGTTTTTTGATGGTTGGGGGGAGGAGGCCGCTCATACATTGTGGAGGTTTTTTGATGGTTGGGGGGAGGAGGCCGCTCATACATTGTGGTGGTTTTTTGATGGTTGGGGGGAGGAGGCCGCTCATAGATTGTGGTGATTTGTTGAAGGTTGGGGGAGGAGGTCCCTCATACATTGTGGAGGTTTTTTGATGGTTGGGGGGAGGAGGTCCCTCATACATTGTGGTGGTTTTTTGATGGTTGGGGGGAGGAGGTCCCTCATACATTGTGGAGGTTTTTTGATGGTTGGGGGGAGGAGGCCGCTCATACATTGTGGAGGTTTTTTGATGGTTGGGGGGAGGAGGCCGCTCATACATTGTGGTGGTTTTTTGAAGGTTGGGGGAGGAGGTCCCTCATACATTGTGGTGGTTTTTTGATGGTTGGGGGAGGAGGCCGCTCATACATTGTGGTGGTTTGTTGAAGGTTGGGGGGAGGAGGTCCCTCATACATTGTGGTGGTTTTTTGATGGTTGGGGGAGGAGGTCCCTCATACATTGTGGTGGTTTGTTGATGGTTGGGGGGAGGAGGTCCCTCATACATTGTGGTGGTTTTTTGATGGTTGGGGGAGGAGGTCCCTCATACATTGTGGTGTTTTTTTGATGGTTGGGGGAGGAGGTCCCTCATACATTGTGGTGGTTTGTTGATGGTTGGGGGGAGGAGGTCCCTCATACATTGTGGTGGTTTGTTCATGGTTGGGGGGAGGAGGTCCCTCATACATTGTGGTGGTTTGTTGATGGTTGGGGGGAGGAGGTCCCTCATACATTGTGGAGGTTTTTTGATGGTTGGGGGGAGGAGGTCCCTCATACATTGTGGAGGTTTTTTGATGGTTGGGGGGAGGAGGTCCCTCATACATTGTGGTGGTTTTTTGATGGTTGGGGGGAGGAGGTCCCTCATACATTGTGGTGGTTTTTTGATGGTTGGGGGGAGGAGGCCGCTCATACATTGTGGTGGTTTGTTGATGGTTGGGGGGAGGAGGTCCCTCATACATTGTGGAGGTTTTTTGATGGTTGGGGGGAGGAGGCCGCTCATACATTGTGGAGGTTTTTTGATGGTTGGGGGGAGGAGGCCGCTCATACATTGTGGTGGTTTTTTGATGGTTGGGGGGAGGAGGCCGCTCATACATTGTGGTGGTTTTTTGATGGTTGGGGGGAGGAGGCCGCTCATACATTGTGGAGGTTTTTTGATGGTTGGGGGGAGGAGGCCGCTCATACATTGTGGTGGTTTTTTGATGGTTGGGGGGAGGAGGCCGCTCATAGATTGTGGTGATTTGTTGAAGGTTGGGGGAGGAGGTCCCTCATACATTGTGGAGGTTTTTTGATGGTTGGGGGGAGGAGGTCCCTCATACATTGTGGTGGTTTTTTGATGGTTGGGGGGAGGAGGTCCCTCATACATTGTGGAGGTTTTTTGATGGTTGGGGGGAGGAGGCCGCTCATACATTGTGGAGGTTTTTTGATGGTTGGGGGGAGGAGGCCGCTCATACATTGTGGTGGTTTTTTGAAGGTTGGGGGAGGAGGTCCCTCATACATTGTGGTGGTTTTTTGATGGTTGGGGGAGGAGGCCGCTCATACATTGTGGTGGTTTGTTGAAGGTTGGGGGGAGGAGGTCCCTCATACATTGTGGTGGTTTTTTGATGGTTGGGGGAGGAGGTCCCTCATACATTGTGGTGGTTTGTTGATGGTTGGGGGGAGGAGGTCCCTCATACATTGTGGTGGTTTTTTGATGGTTGGGGGAGGAGGTCCCTCATACATTGTGGTGTTTTTTTGATGGTTGGGGGAGGAGGTCCCTCATACATTGTGGTGGTTTGTTGATGGTTGGGGGGAGGAGGTCCCTCATACATTGTGGTGGTTTGTTCATGGTTGGGGGGAGGAGGTCCCTCATACATTGTGGTGGTTTGTTGATGGTTGGGGGAGGAGGTCCCTCATACATTGTGGAGGTTTTTTGATGGTTGGGGGGAGGAGGTCCCTCATACATTGTGGTGGTTTTTTGATGGTTGGGGGGAGGAGGCCGCTCATACATTGTGGTGGTTTGTTGATGGTTGGGGGGAGGAGGTCCCTCATACATTGTGGAGGTTTTTTGATGGTTGGGGGGAGGAGGCCGCTCATACATTGTGGAGGTTTTTTGATGGTTGGGGGGAGGAGGCCGCTCATACATTGTGGTGGTTTTTTGATGGTTGGGGGGAGGAGGCTGCTCATACATTGTGGTGGTTTTTTGATGGTTGGGGGGAGGAGGCCGCTCATACATTGTGGAGGTTTTTTGATGGTTGGGGGGAGGAGGCCGCTCATACATTGTGGTGGTTTTTTGATGGTTGGGGGGAGGAGGCCGCTCATAGATTGTGGTGATTTGTTGAAGGTTGGGGGAGGAGGTCCCTCATACATTGTGGAGGTTTTTTGATGGTTGGGGGGAGGAGGTCCCTCATACATTGTGGTGGTTTTTTGATGGTTGGGGGGAGGAGGTCCCTCATACATTGTGGAGGTTTTTTGATGGTTGGGGGGAGGAGGCCGCTCATACATTGTGGAGGTTTTTTGATGGTTGGGGGGAGGAGGCCGCTCATACATTGTGGTGGTTTTTTGAAGGTTGGGGGAGGAGGTCCCTCATACATTGTGGTGGTTTTTTGATGGTTGGGGGAGGAGGCCGCTCATACATTGTGGTGGTTTGTTGAAGGTTGGGGGGAGGAGGTCCCTCATACATTGTGGTGGTTTTTTGATGGTTGGGGGAGGAGGTCCCTCATACATTGTGGTGGTTTGTTGATGGTTGGGGGGAGGAGGTCCCTCATACATTGTGGTGGTTTTTTGATGGTTGGGGGAGGAGGTCCCTCATACATTGTGGTGTTTTTTTGATGGTTGGGGGAGGAGGTCCCTCATACATTGTGGTGGTTTGTTGATGGTTGGGGGGAGGAGGTCCCTCATACATTGTGGTGGTTTGTTCATGGTTGGGGGGAGGAGGTCCCTCATACATTGTGGTGGTTTGTTGATGGTTGGGGGGAGGAGGTCCCTCATACATTGTGGTGGTTTGTTGATGGTTGGGGGGAGGAGGTCCCTCATACATTGTGGTGGTTTGTTCATGGTTGGGGGGAGGAGGTCCCTCATACATTGTGGTGGTTTGTTGAAGGTTGGGGGAGGAGGTCCCTCATCCATTGTGGTGGTTTGTTGAAGGTTGGGGGAGGAGGTCCCTCATACATTGTGGTGGTTTGTTGAAGGTTGGGGGGAGGAGGTCCCTCATACATTGTGGTGGTTTGTTGAAGGTTGGGGGAGGAGGTCCCTCATACATTGTGGTGGTTTGTTGAAGGTTGGGGGAGGAGGTCCCTCATACATTGTGGTGGTTTGTTGATGGTTGGTGGAGGAGGTCCCTCATACATTGTGGAGGTTTGTTGATGGTTGGGGGAGGAGGTCCCTCATACATTGTGGTGGTTTGTTGATGGTTGGTGGAGGAGGTCCCTCATACATTGTGGAGGTTTGTTGATGGTTGGGGGAGGAGGTCCCTCATACATTGTGGTGGTTTGTTGAAGGTTGGGGGGAGGAGGTCCCTCATACATTGTGGTGGTTTGTTGAAGGTTGGGGGAGGAGGTCCCTCATACATTGTGGTGGTTTGTTGATGGTTGGGGGAGGAGGTCCCTCATACATTGTGGAGGTTTGTTGATGGTTGGGGGAGGAGGTCCCTCATACATTGTGGTGGTTTGTTGAAGGTTGGGGGGAGGAGGTCCCTCATACATTGTGGTGGTTTGTTGATGGTTGGGGGGAGGAGGTCCCTCATACATTGTGGTGGTTTGTTGATGGTTGGGGGGAGGAGGTCCCTCATACATTGTGGAGGTTTGTTGATGGTTGGGGGAGGAGGTCCCTCATACATTGTGGTGGTTTGTTGATGGTTGGGGGGAGGAGGTCCCTCATACATTGTGGTGGTTTGTTGAAGGTTGGGGGAGGAGGTCCCTCATACATTGTGGTGGTTTGTTGAAGGTTGGGGGAGGAGGTCCCTCATACATTGTGGTGGTTTGTTGAAGGTTGGGGGAGGAGGTCCCTCATACATTGTGGTGGTTTGTTGATGGTTGGGGGGAGGAGGTCCCTCATACATTGTGGTGGTTTGTTGAAGGTTGGGGGGAGGAGGTCCCTCATACATTGTGGTGGTTTGTTGAAGGTTGGGGGAGGAGGTCCCTCATACATTGTGGTGGTTTGTTGATGGTTGGTGGAGGAGGCCGCTTATACATTGTGGTGGTTGGTTGATGGTTGGGGGGGTGGAGACCACTCATATTTCTCATTGGTTCCTGCGGCTGGTGGATTTATGGAATTCACCTCGTGTGGCACAGCCTAGAAGGGGGTGAAACATGTTAGGATGACCGCTCTATACAACCCAATGGAGCCACATTGGCTTCCAGTGGCGGCGCTCCCAATACCAGTCTGTTCTCCTGAATGGAGGAGATTGTGCGAAGTCAGATTTCCGGTCACCGTGTGAACGGGTTAAACGGCACGCCAGTCTCCAGCTCCTCCTTAGCAGTCACCGCAGGCACGCGCCATTTCATAACTTAATGAAGTGCTGGGCTAATTATGGGAAGCAGGGAGTCATTATTCTGCAGTGAAATGACAGGTTAAGGTATTTTTGAAGATCATTGACGAAGTAACAAGTATGTGAGCTTTATGCACGCCGCGTTTTTGGTTCTGATGATCCCGCCAGCTGTTTTCCCAAAGACCAGCACGCCCCGGGGGGGGGGGAGGGGGGGCGGTCTCTCAATGAGCAGGAGAGCGAAATACAAATCTGACGCAATGTCAGCGGAGTCCAGTAGGACCGGCGGTCATCGGTATTTGGGGGTCGTCTAATCCGCATATTTGATGAGATTTAGTAACAATTCAAAGTTCCCTGGAGGTGGGGAAATCCTTGTCCACAATTGGCTTCATGTCCCCTTAGAGTCCTTCAGATGAGGCTCCTTCCCACCAGTCCCATTGGCCAGTCTGGCCCAACACATAGACAAGGCAATTTTACCCCCTATTGCTCCAGGGCACTGCATTGGTGTGCACTAAAAATACAATCGTGGTTGTGTTGGGTGTTTGCACGGCGCGGTGTGGTCCTAACTCTATGACACGTTGCAATGCTTATGACCAGGATATTTATCCTATTCAGCACTGCGCTACTTTATCTGGTCATTGCGCGGTCGTACAATGCTGAGCCCAGAGGACAGTTATCTCTTTATTCTCACACAAGTAGGACTTTCTTTTGGTGGGATTTGATCACCTTTGGGGTTTT
This sequence comes from Lithobates septentrionalis, assembly GCA_037952835.1. Lineage (NCBI taxonomy): Eukaryota > Metazoa > Chordata > Amphibia > Anura > Ranidae > Lithobates > Lithobates septentrionalis. Next base: position 25,469 of record JBBDGP010005667.1, read on the forward strand.
AATTTTTTACTATATAAATGAAAAAAAGGACAAATTTTTTATTTTTTTAATATTTTCTATTTTATATCAAAGAAACATATCCAATAAAATCGAATTTCTTCATAAATTTAGGCCAAAATGTATTCTGCTTCATGTCTTTGGTAAAAAAAATCCCAATAAGTGTATATTGATTGGTGTTTGTGAAGTCATAACGGATATGTACTTGAAGTTTTTTTTTTTTTTAATAATAGTAATGGCGGCAAACAGCGACTTATAATGGGACTGCGATTATAGTGCGGTGGGAAATCTGACACTGCCACTGGGGGGGGGGGGGGGAGACTGACTACCTGACATCACCAGTACAGTGATCAGGGATAATACTATGCACTGTCACTGTACTAATGACACTGGCTGAGAAGGGGACACAGGCGTGCGCAGGGGGTGTGCCAGGTGTGCCTGGGCACACCCTGATCACTATGTGCAGTGCTGATTCCCCCTATTGCCCAGGCCCCCTCCACCCTTGCTTCCCCCCCCCACCCCACCGTGCTGCTGGCTTCCCTCCCCTCCTCTCCCCCCTGGGCTGCTGTGGGGTGTGTTTCAGGATGGAGAGCAGGGGAAGGGTCTAGTCAATATGTCATTTACCAGCGCCTTCCTTTTTTAAATGAACATAGTGAACACACTTGCTCACTGTGTCCATTCATAACTGAAGCATAGTAAACTGTTTTTTAACAATGTGTAATGTGCATTTTGCAGGGAGAAAAACACAGTGACACTGCTGCTGTCTGTACAGAGCTCTGTGTGGTTAGTAAACACAGGGCTCTGTACTGTCATTCGCTAAGCCAATAAATCATTGGCCGGAACCTGCTGCATGACAGAACAGGTCAGGTGACTACCCACATGTGAAATGCATTCCAAGCCTGGGAGCCAGGGTCTTAAATAGACTCTGCCTGAACCAAGATGGCCACAAGAGTCACATGGGGTTCCAGCATCCAATTAGATAGCTCCCCCCCAGTTACCCAGGAAATCATAGAGGAAACATGTTCCTCTTGACTTTCTCTTCCTCTGAAATGCTGCTGAGGTTGAGCGCCACCTGCAGGGGAGAAAGTAGACTACACCAGCTTGTAATGATATCGATATTCATTGCCAGTATCCATAGATTCAGTTGGTATGTATTGACGTGCGCGGTGACGTCACGGCGTCTGGCTCCATCTGGCACAGACACCAACATGCAACCACTGATGACCTTTGGCCCGGCCCGGGGTCGCCTCACCTTTTTGTCCTCATACTTTAAATATCTTCTTCTCCCTGGAAATGAAGGCGGGTCATAACTTATCACCAGGGAAACGCCCACTTCACAATCTGAGCCAATGATGATATTTCTGGTAGATCGCACAGTCCAGTTATTTATCAATTAAAGTCTTTTTAAATGTTCTACATTTTTTAATGAGGCACTAAAAAAAAATAATAAAATAAAAAAGAGAAGGAAAGAACTAAGAATGAAATGAAGGAAATCACTTAATCTGGACGTTTCTTTGATTCACAAAGTGCAAATAAAGTGACGAGTGATGATATTGTTACAATGTATTTATGAATGGATCCTGCAAGTGCTGTGTGCGGTCTTCATTCACACAGAGGTGTCAGTGCTTCTTATACACAAAGTGGAAGGAAATGACTCCGGGACGTCCTCTCCTGATATAATCCATTGGAGAAGCGGATCCCCCCCCAAACCCCGCCCCCCTGGGAGGGCGCCCCTCCACCCTCCGCGTCACATGCCTGATTTTAGCGTCATGCTTCTGAATAGTTTTTATTAGACATGTGCACTGCCGAGAAATTTGTTTGTTTTTAGTTTTTCGAATTTATCCGAAGTTACAAATGATCTGAAATAAGGAATGCCGTATCCAAACAAATGGAACGTATTAATAATAAATAATGATAATAAAAAGTTTTCATTATTATTATTTATTATTATTAATTCATTCCATTCGTTTAGATGCAGCATTCGTTATTTCAGATAATTTGTAACTTCGGATAAATTCGTATTCATTACTTTCTCTAACAGCCGCATTTGAAGGGAAATTCCAATACCTCTAATTTAATAGTTATTACTTCAGATTTTTGAATTTTCAAATTTTTGGGTTTTCAGATTTCCGAATTTCCGAATTCACTGAAATCCGTTAAAAAACGAATTGCGCGTGTCTAGTTTTTATACGGAATGTTTACTTCACAGATTTGGCGTCTTATCCATATTAGATAGGTAACTATTGCAGACCTTTCCTTCTCATGTCATGGAATACAACAAGTGCGCTTATCATCCGATCCCAGTCCGAAAACTTTCAGCAAAGTTTTTGAAATCTCATTTCCAAACGTAAAACGGGAAAATTGAAGGCGGTAATGAAAAAAAGCGCAAATGTTATGTGTAGTGAACTGACTTCAGATGGCGCTTTGTGGAGTTTTATAAACCCAAAATCAAACATTTATTATATTGCCGATTACCAATTCTTAGATGTGACGGCTGCATTCGTTTTTTATTTTTTTATTTTTTAACCAGTGATCTGACCAGCAAGTCTGATGTTTTTCAAAAGCACAAGCTTTCCAGCAGAATGTACCAGTTTACAGGGATGAGAAAACCCATTTACCACTGGCAGGGGTGCTTACAATGATCAGCTTTTATTTATTCATCTAAAACGTTTATCCCAAAAGGAGCAAAACTTTTACTGTAACTGATTATAAAGTGTGAGCTGAAGCTTAGTTTCAATTAGTCAGTGTATCTAAATCTGCTAGTCCATTTATCACTCCCCTCCCCCCCAAACCGTCAATGCTGCTGTCCTAAGGTACTTCCTGTGCTCCTTCATCCAGAGTGGGGGAGGGGGGGTGCTCTTATACAGGAGGTGAGTTACTGGCCAGATCACCTGGTGAAAAAAGGGGAAAAAAATCCTAAAAAAAAATAAAACGAATGCAGCCGCCACATCTAATGATTGGTAATCTGCAATATAGGACATTTCTGGTTTGGGGTTTAATGCCGATTTAAAGGAGCAGTCCACTCAACAAACACATTTTACTTCTACTCTCCGGGTTCAGTCCTCCCGCTTAGCACAACAAATTCTCCTCCTGAACGTTTGCGGCTTTCAAATTTGATTTTAGTATTGGTGTAAATTTGAATTATAGGGATCTCATTTGCTTATTGTTGACACATCCCCTGCGCTCACAATTCAGGATCCCCCCCCCCCAATATCCCCATTATGTCATCATTAGCCCTCTGTGCTCCCTTCTGGGGCAAATCCAGCCAATGGGATTGACTTTGTGTTATAAATATGCCCCTTAGTGCTTGTTCTGCCTCTAGCAGGATATTCATAAAGGAGTTCTGCCTGCAATACCAAATTTGACCACTAGATGGAGCCAGTCATATATTTACTGTTTTGCAGAAACTAGAAACTGTTCAGCTTTAATAAAAGTTCCCATTATGCTTCAGTTTAAGAAAAGAAACAGGTGCATCATGGGAGCTCAGACTCCATCTTAGTCTTTGAGAGAGAAGGAACCAGCTATCAGAGCACATATTGGAATGAGACTTGCATCCTTTTACCTCCCCTGATGGAAGCATCGATGGTGAGCAGAATCACTTACTGCCATCCACAACCTAATGAAAATCAGAAGAAAGTTTTATTTGAGCACATTCAAGCATACATGTTCCATAAAACTCACAAAATAATACAAAGTTGAGCTGTACAAAAAAAAGAAAGAAAACAAAACAAATTACAGCTTCCAACTGCATAGAGCTCACTAAAGAGAATATACAGCCCCACCTAGTGGCTGAAGACAGAAATGACAGTGCCAATAGAGCATTATTATTGCACACTAGACATGTGCACTGCCAAAAAATGTGTTTGTTTTCATTTCATTCATTTTTTGTCTTTTGGGTCATTCGTTATGATTGAAAGTCGTTAGTTCGGCATTTCAGAAAAATTTGAATTTGTTATGTTCCATTTGTTTAGATGCGGTATTCGTTATTTCGATAATTTGAAAATTCTGAAATTCGAAAATCCGAAAAAAGGAACGAAAATATGAAAATTTGAAAACCCTGGAAATCCGAAAATTTGAAATTCTGAAAATTTAAAAATCCGAATTAATAACTAACTATTACATTATAGGTATTGTAATTTTCCTTTCAAATTTGTCTGTCAGTGAACGTAACGAATGCGAATTTATCCGAAGCTACGAATTATCCGAAAAAAGATTCTTATTATCTATTATTATTAATTTGTTACGTTCCATTCGTTTAGATGCGGCATTCGTTATTTCAAATAATTCGTAACTTCGGATAAATTTGTATTTGTTATGTTCTCTAACAGCCAAATTTGAAAGGAAATTCCAATACCAAAAATCTAATAGTTAGTTATTATTAGTTTGTTAGTTATTATTTCGGATTTTCGAATTTTCAGGTTTTCGAATTTTCAGATTTTCGTTCTTATTTTCGGATTTTCATTCTTTTGAATCTTCGAATTTTCATTCTTATTTTCGAATTTCCGAATTTCTGAATTTTCTAATTTTCGTTTTTCGGAAAAATTCACTAAACAGGTTTTCATTAATTCAAATATTTCCAAATTAATGAATTTGTCGAATTTTGTCATAAAACAAATTCGTAACTAAATGAATTGCACATGTCTATTGCACACTCCAAAGTCAATCGTATACTGATTATATGTACATTTATCAGTTTTTTCCTAATATACCTAATATTCCTAAAACCCACATGGTTTTGCTAATAAAGCTTCAAGATGACACTGAGTCTGGCTTATTGCAGGAAAGGAGGGTTAGCTGAGTCTGGCTTATTGCAGGGTAGGAGGGTTGGCTTCCAGATTACACTGAGTCTGGCTTATTGCAGGGTAGGAGGGTTAGCTGAGTCTGGCTTATTGCAGGGTAGGAGGGTTAGCTGAGTCTGGCTTATTGCAGGGTAGGAGGGTTGGCTTCCAGATTACACTGAGTCTGGCTTATTGCAGGGTAGGAGGGTTAGCTGAGTCTGGCTTATTGCAGGGTAGGAGGGTTAGCTTCAAGATTACACTCAGTCTGGCTTATTGCAGGGTAGGAGGGTTAGCTTCCAGGTGACACTGAGTCTGGCTTATTCCAGGGTAGGAGGGTTTAGCTGAGTCTGGCTTATTGCAGGGTAGGAGGGTTAGCTTCAAGATTACACTCAGTCTGGCTTATTGCACGGAAGGAGGGTTAGCTTCCAGATGACACTGAGTCTGGCTTATTGCACGGAAGGAGGGTTGGCTTCCAGATTGCACTGAGTCTGGCTTATTGCAGGGTAGGAGGGTTAGCTTCCAGATGACACTGAGTCTGGCTTATTGCACGGAAGGAGGGTTGGCTTCCAGATTACACTGAGTCTGGCTTATTGCAGGGTAGGAGGGTTAGCTGAGTCTGGCTTATTGCAGGGTAGGAGGGTTTAGCTGAGTCTGGCTTATTACAGGATAGGAGGGTTAGCTTCAGGATTACACTCAGTCTGGCTTATTGCAGGGTAGGAGGGTTGGCTTCCAGATTACACTGAGTCTGGCTTATTGCAGGGTAGGAGGGTTAGCTTCCAGATGACACTGAGTCTGGCTTATTGCACGGAAGGAGGGTTAGCTTCCAGATGACACTGAGTCTGGCTTATTGCACGGAAGGAGGGTTGGCTTCCAGATGACACTGAGTCTGGCTTATTGCAGGGTAGGAGGGTTAGCTTCCAGATGACACTGAGTCTGGCTTATTGCACGGAAGGAGGGTTAGCTTCCAGATGACACTGAGTCTGGCTTATTGCACGGAAGGAGGGTTGGCTTCCAGATGACACTGAGTCTGGCTTATTGCAGGGTAGGAGGGTTAGCTTCCAGATGACACTGAGTCTGGCTTATTGCACGGAAGGAGGGTTGGCTTCCAGATTACACTGAGTCTGGCTTATTGCAGGGTAGGAGGGTTAGCTGAGTCTGGCTTATTGCAGGGTAGGAGGGTTTAGCTGAGTCTGGCTTATTACAGGGTAGGAGGGTTAGCTTCAGGATTACACTCAGTCTGGCTTATTGCAGGGTAGGAGGGTTAGCTTCCAGATGACACTGAGTCTGGCTTATTGCAGGGTAGGAGGGTTAGTTTCAGGATGACACTGAGTCTGGCTTATTGCGGGGTAGGAGGGTGTAGCTGAGTCTGCTTATTGCAGGGTAGGAGGGTGTAGCTGAGTCTGGCTTATTGCGGGGTAGGAGGGTGTAGCTGAGTCTGCTTATTGCGGGGTAGGAGGGTGTAGCTGAGTCTGGCTTATTGCAGGGTAGGAGGGTGTAGCTGAGTCTGGCTTATTGCAGGGTAGGAGGGTGTAGCTGAGTCTGGCTTATTGCGGGGTAGGAGGGTGTAGCTGAGTCTGGCTTATTGCAGGGTAGGGGGGTGTAGCTGAGTCTGGCTTATTGCGGGGTAGGAGGGTGTAGCTGAGTCTGGCTTATTGCGGGGTAGGAGGGTGTAGCTGAGTCTGGCTTATTGCAGGGTAGGAGGGTGTAGCTGAGTCTGGCTTATTGCAGGGTAGGAGGGTGTAGCTGAGTCTGGCTTATTGCGGGGTAGGAGGGTGTAGCTGAGTCTGGCTTATTGCAGGGTAGGAGGGTGTAGCTGAGTCTGGCTTATTGCAGGGTAGGAGAGTGTAGCTGCAGTCGAGTCGCACAGGGAAACGCGTAGGGAGGGCAGAGCGGCGCTGATAAGGGGTTAAGCTGCAGATTTTGTCCGTCTCCTGAGACGTTCACCTGGAGAGTTTTCCGTGTTTCGTGGCGCTCCACATCCCATTCCCGCTTCCCATGTGCATTGTGGCAACTTGCTGCGGCAACAGACGCTTTGTCCTCCGACCGGCAGGACTACCCAGAATCCTCGGCGTGACGCGATTGTTCCTGACGCCGCACCCAGAGGCATCTTCTCCATCATTTGAAGTCTGAAGAGGAATCCTCGGCCTCCCCTCCTAATGCTCAGTCCTCAGGGGCGCTGTATCCTGCCCGGGGCCTCACCACAACGCGTTTCACATGAATATTTGATGTCTTGTTTGTACATTTGCTGGAGAGAAGCTCTCACACAAGTCATGCCCGACACAACCTTAAATAATTCACACGGCGGATCTTCCTCCACCAGGGAGGCGAAGACTTACAATCAGCCTCTTTAAAGGAGCAGCAAAGCCGAGACACAAGCTTGTTTAAAAGCATAAAAACCGGTAAATGTGGTCAATGGAGATCGATGTGTACGAGGAGCACTTCTGAGAGGCTTATGGAGTCACCACCAACACCGAGTACATATACAGTATATATATATATATATATATATATATATATATATATATATATATACAGTATCTGACAAAAGTAAGTACACCCCTCAGTGACATTTGTGTAAATCTTTTCTTCTATCTTTTCATGTGACAACACTGAAGAAATGACACTTGTCTACAATGTAAAGTAGTGAGTGTACAGCTTGTATAACAGTGTAAATTTGCTGTCCCCTCAAAATAACTCAACACACAGCCATTAATGTCTAAACCGCTGGCAACAAAAGTCAGTACACCCCTAAGTGAAAATGTCCAAATTGGGCCCAAAGTGTCAATATTTTGTGTGGCCACCATTATTTTCATGCACTGCCTTAACCCTCTTGGGCATGGAGGTCACCAGAGCTTCACAGGTTGTCACTGGAGTCCTCGTCCCCTCCTCCATGATGACATCACAGAGCTGGTGGATGTTAGAGACCTTGCGCTCCTCCACCTTCCGTTTGAGGATGTCCCACAGATGATCAATAGGGTTTAGGTCTGGAGACATGCTTGGCCAGTCCATCACCTTTACCCTCAGCTTCTTTAGCAAGACAGTGGTGGTCTTGGAGGTGTGTTTGGGGTGGTTATCATGTTGGAATACTGCCCTGCGGTCCAGTCTCTGAAGGGAGGGGATCATGCTCTGCTTCAGTATGTCACAGTACATGTTGGCATTCATGGTTCCCTCAATGATCTGTAGCCCCCCAGTGCCGGCAGCACTCATGTACCCCCAGACCATGACACTCCCACCACCATGCCTGACTGTAGACAAGACACACTTGTCTTTGTCCTCCTCACCTGGTTGCCCCCACACACGCTTGTCACCATCTGAACCAAATACGTTTATCTATCCATGTCCTTAGTCTGCTTGTCTTCAGCAAACTGTTTGTGGACTTTCTTGTGCATCATCTTTAGAAGAGGCTTCCTTCTGGGATGACAGCCATGCAGAGCAATTTGATGCAGTGTGCGGTGTATGGTCTGAGCACTGACAAGCTGACCCCCCACCCCTACAACCTCTGCAGCATTGCTGGCAGCACTCATACGTCTATTTCCCAAAGACAACCTCTGGATCTGACGCTGAGCACGTGACCTCAACTTCTCTGGTGGACCATGGCGAGGCCTGTTCTGAGGGGAACCTGTCCTGTTATACCGCTGTATGGTCTTGGCCACCGTGCTTCAGCTCAGTTTCAGGGTCTTGGCAATCTTCTTATAGCCTAGGCCATCTTTATGTAGAGCAATGATTCTTTATTTCAGATCCTCAGAGAGTTCTTTGCCATGAGGTGCCATGTTGTACTTCCAGTGACCAGTATGAGAGAGTGAGAGCGATAACACCAAATTTAACACACCTGCTCCCCATTCACACCTGAGACCTTGTAACACTAACGAGTCACATGACACCGGGGAGGGAAAATGGCTAATTGGGCCCAATTTGGAGATTTTCACTTAGGGGTGTACTGACTTTTGTTGCCAGCGGTTTAGACATTAATGGCTGTGTGTTGAGTTATTTTGAGGGGACAGCAAATTTACACTGTTATACAAGCTGTACACTCACTACTTTACATTGTAGACAAGTGTCATTTCTTCAGTGTTGTCACATGAAAAGATAGAAGAAAAGATTTACACAAATGTCACTCAGGGGTGTACTTACTTCTGTCAGATACTGTATATATATATATATATATATATATATACACTGTATATGTACCTGGTGTTGGTGGTGACTTGGTGTCAGTGGGAGGAATAGTGCCCCATCATTGGTGTCAGTGGGAGGAATAGTGCCCCATTATTGGTGTCAGTGGGAGGAATAGTGCCCCATTGGTGTCGGTGGGGGGAATAGTGCCCCATTGGTGTCAGTGGAGGAAGGAACTTGGATATTGTTCTCCCCTCGAGGTCTCAATTTTTTGCATTAACACAAAATATCAAATAAACGTGGCGGGGGAGGCCACAAAGTTCTGGGGACCTTTAAATTATTTCCCCATCTCCCTCATTGACCGGCGGTGCAGTCAGTGTGTATTTGATGTCAGACAACGCTTCCTCCTCTACTAATCCCTCTAACAGTAACGCCCACGCTCTGGAGGTGAACGGGTTAACCACTAAATGGAAAAAAGATTAAAAAAAATAAAAAAACGCGGCCGCCGTTTGCCGTTAACTGGATGTGAAAGACTTTCATTTTTGGGAAGGTAATTAGTGTTCGAGTTCTTAAAAGCTGGTTGAGAAAGATCTATTCAATGGAAGATGAATAATCATCCGGCGAACCCTCCGCCGCTTGTCAGGAACAAATAGACTTGTTTTGCCCGAACAGAGATTTGTGTTGTACATTTTGTGCCTTATTTGCTCCTGTCTGCAGATAATCGCCTTTAGAAATAGCGCCGGTCCGTGAAAACAGCAATCCTGACAGATGAATATTGAAAAAGGAAAAAATTACCAAATTTAATTCTGAATCCGGCTGAGTCCCCATTCAGATCTGCGCCTCGTGCCATCGCACAATTTTTGGGAAAAAAAGGCACCTTTGTGAATTAAAAAAAAAATGAAACAGTAAAGTTAGCCTAATTTTTTTGTATAATGTGAAAGAGGATGTTAAGCCGAGTAAATAGATACCTAACATGTCATGCTTTGAAATTGCGCACACTTGTGGAATGGCGACAAACTACGGTACCTTAAAATCTCCATAGGAGATGCTTTAAAAATTTTTCTATAGTTACCAGGTTAGAGTTACAAAGGAGCTCTTTTGCTAGAATTATAGTTTTCGCTGTAACGATCGTGGTGATACCTCACATGTGTGATTTGAACACTGTTTACGTTTGCAGGCGAGACTTACGTATGAGTTTTCTTTACTGTGCGTTTCCAGAAATGTTTTATTTCTTAATTTTTTTTTTACATTGTCACTTAAAAAAAAAATATTCTGATCACTTTTATTGCTGTCACAAGGAATGTAAACAGTAAACATCCCATGTGACAGTAATAAGAGGTGACAGGTCCTCTTTATAAAGAGATCTGGGGTCTATAATGAATGTAAACATCCCATGTGACAGTAATAGGAGGTGACAGGTCCTCTTTATAAAGAGATCTGGGGTCTATAATGAATGTAAACATCCCATGTGACAGTAATAGGAGGTGACAGGTCCTCTTTATGGAGAGATCTGGGGTCTATAATGAATGTAAACATCCCATGTGACAGTAATAGGAGGTGACAGGTCCTCTTTATGGAGAGATCTGGGGTCTATAATGAATGTAAACATCCCATGTGACAGTAATAGGGGGTGACAGGTCCTCTTTATGGAGAGATCTGGGGTCTATAATGAATGTAAACATCCCATGTGACAGTAATAGGAGGTGACAGGTCCTCTTTATGGAGAGATCTGGGGTCTATAATGAATGTAAACATCCCATGTGACAGTAATAGACGGTGACAGGTCCTCATTATGGAGAGATCTGGGGTCTATAGTGAATGTAAACATCCCATGTGACAGTAATAGGGGGTGACAGGTCCTCTTTATGGAGAGATCTGGGGTCTATAATGAATGTAAACATTCCATGTGACAGTAATAGATGGTGACAGGTCCTCTTTATGGAGAGATCTGGGGTCTATAATGAATGTAAACATCCCATGTGACAGTAATAGATGGTGACAGGTCCTCTTTATGGAGAGATCTGGGGTCTATAATGGATGTAAACATCCCATGTGACAGTAATAGGAGGTGACAGGTCCTCTTTATGGAGAGATCTGGTGTCTATAATGAATGTAAACATCCCATGTGACAGTAATAGGAGGTGACAGGTCCTCATTATGGAGAGATCTGGGGTCTATAATGAATGTAAACATCCCATGTGACAGTAATAGGAGGTGACGGGTCCTCTTTATGGAGAGATCTGGGGTCTATAATGAATGTAAACATCCCATGTGACAGTAATAGATGGTGACAGGTCCTCTTTATGGAGAGATCGGGGTCTATAATGAATGTAAACATCCCATGTGACAGTAATAGACGGTGACAGGTCCTCTTTATGGAGAGATCTGGGGTCTATAATGAATGTAAACATCCCATGTGACAGTAATAGGAGGTGACAGGTCCTCTTTATGGAGAGATCTGGGGTCTATAATTAATGTAAATATCCCATGTGACAGTAATAGGGGGTGACAGGTCCTCTTTATGGAGAGATCTGGGGTCTATAATGAATGTAAACATCCCATGTGACAGTAATAGATGGTGACAGGTCCTCTTTATGGAGAGATCTGGGGTCTATAATGTAAACATCCCATGTGACAGTAATAGGTGGTGACAGGTCCTCTTTATGGAGAGATATGACGTCTATAATGAATGTAAACATCCCATGTGACAGTAATAGGAGGTGACAGGTCCTCTTTATGGAGAGATCTGGGGTCTATAATGAATGTAAACATCCCATGTGACAGTAATAGACGGTGACAGGTCCTCTTTATGGAGAGATCTGGGGTCTATAATGAATGTAAACATCCCATGTGACAGTAATAGGTGGTGACAGGTCCTCTTTATGGAGAGATCTGGGGTCTATAATGAATGTAAACATCCCATGTGACAGTAATAGGAGGTGACAGGTCCTCTTTATGGAGAGATCTGGGGTCTATAATGAATGTAAACATCCCATGTGACAGTAATAGATGGTGACAGGTCCTCTTTATGGAGAGATCGGGGTCTATAATGAATGTAAACATCCCATGTGACAGTAATAGACGGTGACAGGTCCTCTTTATGGAGAGATCTGGGGTCTATAATGAATGTAAACATCCCATGTGACAGTAATAGACGGTGACAGGTCCTCTTTATGGAGAGATCTGGGGTTTATAATGAATGTAAACATCCCATGTGACAGTAATAGGAGGTGACAGGTCCTCTTTATGGAGAGATCTGGGGTCTATAATGAATGTAAACATCCCATGTGACAGTAATAGGGGGTGACAGGTCCTCTTTATGGAGAGATCTGGGGTCTATAATGAATGTAAACATCCCATGTGACAGTAATAGGTGGTGACAGGTCCTCTTTATGGAGAGATCTGGGGTCTATAATGTAAACATCTCATGTGACAGTAATAGGTGGTGACAGGTCCTCTTTATGGAGAGATATGAAGTCTATAATGAATGTAAACATCCCATGTGACAGTAATAGGAGGTGACAGGTCCTCTTTATGGAGAGATCTGGGGTCTATAATGAATGTAAACATCCCATGTGACAGTAATAGACGGTGACAGGTCCTCTTTATGGAGAGATCTGGGGTCTATAATGAATGTAAACATCCCATGTGACAGTAATAGGTGGTGACAGGTCCTCTTTATGGAGAGATCTGGGGTCTATAATGAATGTAAACATCCCATGTGACAGTAATAGGAGGTGACAGGTCCTCTTTATGGAGAGATCTGGGGTCTATAATGAATGTAAACATCCCATGTGACAGTAATAGGAGGTGACAGGTCCTCTTTATGGAGAGATCTGGGGTCTATAATGAATGTAAACATCCCATGTGACAGTAATAGGCGGTGACAGGTCCTCTTTATGGAGAGATCTGGGGTCTATAATGAATGTAAACATCCCATGTGACAGTAATAGGAGGTGACAGGTCCTCTTTATGGAGAGATCTGGGGTCTATAATGAATGTAAACATCCCATGTGACAGTAATAGGAGGTGACAGACCCTCTTTATGGAGAGATCTGGGGTCTATAATGAATGTAAACATCCCATGTGACAGTAATAGGAGGTGACAGGTCCTCTTTATGGAGAGATCTGGGGTCTATAATGAATGTAAACATCCCATGTGACAGTAATAGGAGGTGACAGGTCCTCTTTATGGAGAGATCTGGGTCTATAATGAATGTAAACATCCCCTGTGACAGTAATAAGTGGTGACAGGTCCTCTTTATGGAGAGATCTGGGGTCTATAATGAATGTAAACATCCCATGTGACAGTAATAGGAGGTGACGGGTCCTCTTTATGGAGAGAGCTGGGGTCTATAATGAATGTAAACATCCCATGTGACAGTAATAGGAGGTGATAGGCCCTCTTTATGGAGAGATCTGGGGTCTATAATGAATGTAAACATCCCATGTGACAGTAATAGGAGGTGACAGGTCCTCTTTATGGAGAGATCTGGGGTCTATAATGAATGTAAACATCCCATGTGACAGTAATAGGAGGTGACAGGCCCTCTTTATGGAGAGATCTGGGGTCTATAATGAATGTAAACATCCCATGTGACAGTAATAGGTGGTGACAGGTCCTCTTTATGGAGAGATCTGGGGTCTATAATGAATGTAAACATCCCATGTGACAGTAATAGGAGGTGACAGGTCCTCTTTATGGAGAGATCTGGGGTCTATAATGAATGTAAACATCCCATGTGACAGTAATAGGAGGTGACAGGTCCTCTTTATGGAGAGATCTGGGGTCTATAATGAATGTAAACATCCCATGTGACAGTAATAGGCGGTGACAGGTCCTCTTTATGGAGAGATCTGGGGTCTATAATGAATGTAAACATCCCATGTGACAGTAATAGGAGGTGACAGGTCTTCTTTATGGAGAGATCTGGGGTCTATAATAAATGTAAACATCCCATGTGACAGTAATAGGAGGTGACAGGTCCTCTTTATGGAGGGATCTGGGGTCTATAATGAATGTAAACATCCCATATGACAGTAATAGACGGTAGCAGGTCCTCTTTATGGAGGGATCTGGGGTCTATAATGAATGTAAACATCCCATGTGACAGTAATAGGAGGTGACAGGTCCTCTTTATGGAGAGATCTGGGGTCTATAATGAATGTAAACATCCCATGTGACAGTAATAGGAGGTGACAGGTCCTCTTTATGGAGAGATCTGGGGTCTATAATGAATGTAAACATCCCATGTGACAGTAATAGACAGTGACAGGTCCTCTTTATGGAGGGATCTGGGGTCTATAATGAATGTAAACATCCCATGTGACAGTAATAGGAGGTGACAGGTCCTCTTTATGGAGAGATTTGGGGTCTATAATGAATGTAAACATCCCATGTGACAGTAATAGACGGTGACAGGTCCTCTTTATGGAGAGATCTGGGGTCTATAATGAATGTAAACATCCCATGTGACAGTAATAGACGGTGACAGGTCCTCTTTATGGAGGGATCTGGGGTCTATAATGAATGTAAACATCCCATGTGACAGTAATAGACGGTGACAGGTCCTCTTTATGGAGAGATCTGGGGTCTATAATGAATGTAAACATCCCATGTGACAGTAATAGGTGGTGACAGGTCCTCTTGATGGAGAGATCTGGGGTCTATAATGAATGTAAACATCCCATGTGACAGTAATAGGAGGTGACAGGTCCTCTTTATGGAGAGATCTGGAGTCTATAATGAATGTAAACATCCCATGTGACAGTAATAGGTGGTGACTGGTCCTCTTTATGGAGAGATCTGGGGTCTATAATGAATGTAAACATTCCATGTGACAGTAATAGATGGTGACAGGTCCTCTTTATGGAGAGATCTGGGGTCTATAATGAATGTAAACATCCCATGTGACAGTAATAGATGGTGACAGGTCCTCTTTATGGGGAGATCTGGGGTCTATAATGAATGTAAACATCCCATGTGACAGTAATAGATGGTGACAGGTCCTCTTTATGGAGAGATCTGGGGTCTATAATGAATGTAAACATCCCATGTGACAGTAATAGGTGGTGACAGGTCCTCTTTATGGAGAGATCTGGGGTCTATAATGTAAACATCCCATGTGACAGTAATAGGTGGTGACAGGTCCTCTTTATGGAGAGATATGAAGTCTATAATGAATGTAAACATCCCATGTGACAGTAATAGGAGGTGACAGGTCCTCTTTATGGAGAGATCTGGGGTCTATAATGAATGTAAACATCCCATGTGACAGTAATAGACGGTGACAAGTCCTCTTTATGGAGAGATCTGGGGTCTATAATGAATGTAAACATCCCATGTGACAGTAATCGGTGGTGACAGGTCCTCTTTATGGAGAGATCTGGGGTCTATAATGAATGTAAACATCCCATGTGACAGTAATAGGAGGTGACAGGTCCTCTTTATGGAGAGATCTGGGGTCTATAATGAATGTAAACATCCCATGTGACAGTAATAGGAGGTGACAGGTCCTCTTTATGGAGAGATCTGGGGTCTATAATGAATGTAAACATCCCATGTGACAGTAATAGGCGGTGACAGGTCCTCTTTATGGAGAGATCTGGGGTCTATAATGAATGTAAACATCCCATGTGACAGTAATAGGAGGTTACAGGTCCTCTTTATGGAGAGATCTGGGGTCTATAATGAATGTAAACATCCCATTTGACAGTAATAGGAGGTGACAGGCCCTCTTTATGGAGAGATCTGGGGTCTATAATGAATATAAACATCCCATGTTACAGTAATAGGAGGTGACGGGTCCTCTTTATGGAGAGATCTGGGGTCTATAATGAATGTAAACATCCCATGTGACAGTAATAGGAGGTGACGGGTCCTCTTTATGGAGAGATCTGGGGTCTATAATGAATGTAAACATCCCATGTGACAGTAATAAGTGGTGACAGGTCCTCTTTATGGAGAGATCTGGGGTCTATAATGAATGTAAACATCCCATGTGACAGTAATAGGAGGTGACAGGTCCTCTTTATGGAGAGATTTGGGGTCTATAATGAATGTAAACATCCCATGTGACAGTAATAGATGGTGACAGGTCCTCTTTATGGAGAGATCTGGGGTCTATAATGAATGTAAACATCCCATGTGACAGTAATAGGTGGTGACAGATCCTCTTTATGGAGAGATCTGGGGTCTATAATGAATGTAAACATCCCACGTGACAGTAATAGGAGGTGACAGGTCCTCTTTATGGAGAGATCTGGGGTCTATAATGAATGTAAACATCCCATGTGACAGTAATAGATGGTGACAGGTCCTCTTTATGGAGAGATCTGGGGTCTATAATGAATGTAAACATCCCATGTGACAGTAATAGGAGGTGACAGGTCCTCTTTATGGAGAGATCTGGGGTCTATAATGAATGTAAAATCCCATGTGACAGTAATAGACGGTGACAGGTCCTCTTTATAGAGAGATCTGGGGTCTATAATGAATGTAAACATCCCATGTGACAGTAATAGACGGTGACAGGTCCTCTTTATGGAGGGATCTGGGGTCTATAATGAATGTTAACATCCCATGTGACAGTAATAGACGGTGACAGGTCCTCTTTATGGAGAGATCTGGGGTCTATAATGAATGTAAACATCCCATGTGACAGTAATAGGAGGTGACAGGTCCTCTTTATGGAGAGATCTGGAGTCTATAATGAATGTAAACATCCCATGTGACAGTAATAGGTGGTGACAGGTCCTCTTTATGGAGAGATCTGGGGTCTATAATGAATGTAAACATCCCATGTGACAGTAATAGGTGGTGACAGGTCCTCTTTATGGAGAGATCTGGGGTCTATAATGAATGTAAACATCGCATGTGACAGTAATAGATGGTGACAGGTCCTCTTTATGGAGAGATCTGGGGTCTATAATGAATGTAAACATCCCATGTGACAGTAATAGGGGGTGACAGGCCCTCTTTATGGAGGGATCTGGGGTCTATAATGAATCTAAACATCCCATGTGACAGTAATAGATGGTGACAGGTCCTCTTTATGGAGAGATCTGGGGTCTATAATGAATGTAAACATCCCATGTGACAGTAATAGGAGGTGACAGATCCTCTTTATGGAGAGATCTGGGGTCTATAATGAATGTAAACATCCCATGTGACAGTAATAGGGGGTGACAGGTCCTCTTTATGGAGAGATCTGGGGTCTATAATGAATGTAAACATCCCATGTGACAGTAATAGGTGGTGACAGGTCCTCATTATGGAGAGATCTGGGGTCTATAGTGAATGTAAACATCCCATGTGACAGTAATAGGAGGTGACGGGTCCTCTTTATGGAGAGATCTGGGGTCTATAATGAATGTAAACATCCCATGTGACAGTAATAGGTGGTGACGGGTCCTCTTTATGGAGAGATCTGGGGTCTATAATGAATGTAAACATCCCATGTGACAGTAATAGGGGGTGACAGGCCCTCTTTATGGAGAGATCTGGGGTCTATAATGAATGTAAACATCCCATGTGACAGTAATAGGAGGTGACAGGTCCTCTTTATGGAGAGATCTGGGGTCTATAATGAATGTAAACATCCCATGTGACAGTAATAGATGGTGACAGGTCCTCTTTATGGAGAGATCTGGGGTCTATAATGAATGTAAACATCCCATGTGACAGTAATAGGAGGTGACAGGTCCTCTTTATGGAGAGATCTGGGGTCTATAATGAATGTAAACATCCCATGTGACAGTAATAGGCGGTGACAGGTCCTCTTTATGGAGAGATCTGGGGTCTATAATGAATGTAAACATCCCATGTGACAGTAATAGGAGGTGACAGGTCTTCTTTATGGAGAGATCTGGGGTCTATAATAAATGTAAACATCCCATGTGACAGTAATAGGAGGTGACAGGTCCTCTTTATGGAGGGATCTGGGGTCTATAATGAATGTAAACATCCCATGTGACAGTAATAGACGGTAGCAGGTACTCTTTATGGAGGGATCTGGGGTCTATAATGAATGTAAACATCCCATGTGACAGTAATAGGAGGTGACAGGTCTTCTTTATGGAGAGATTTGGGGTCTATAATGAATGTAAACATCCCATGTGACAGTAATAGGAGGTGACAGGTCCTCTTTATGGAGAGATCTGGGGTCTATAATGAATGTAAACATCCCATGTGACAGTAATAGGAGGTGACAGGTCCTCTTTATGGAGAGATATGGGGTCTATAATGAATGTAAACATCCCATGTGACAGTAATAGACAGTGACAGGTCCTCTTTATGGAGGGATCTGGGGTCTATAATGAATGTAAACATCCCATGTGACAGTAATAGGAGGTGACAGGTCCTCTTTATGGAGAGATTTGGGGTCTATAATGAATGCAAACATCCCATGTGACAGTAATAGACGGTGACAGGTCCTCTTTATGGAGAGATCTGGGGTCTATAATGAATGTAAACATCCCATGTGACAGTAATAGACGGTGACAGGTCCTCTTTATGGAGGGATCTGGGGTCTATAATGAATGTAAACATCCCATGTGACAGTAATAGACGGTGACAGGTCCTCTTTATGGAGAGATCTGGGGTCTATAATGAATGTAAACATCCCATGTGACAGTAATAGGTGGTGACAGGTCCTCTTGATGGAGAGATCTGGGGTCTATAATGAATGTAAACATCCCATGTGACAGTAATAGGAGGTGACAGGTCCTCTTTATGGAGAGATCTGGAGTCTATAATGAATGTAAACATCCCATGTGACAGTAATAGATGGTGACAGGTCCTCTTTATGGGGAGATCTGGGTTCTATAATGAATGTAAACATCCCATGTGACAGTAATAGATGGTGACAGGTCCTCTTTATGGAGAGATCGGGGGTCTATAATGAATGTAAACATCCCATGTGACAGTAATAGGTGGTGACAGGTCCTCTTTATGGAGAGATCTGGGGTCTATAATGTAAACATCCCATGTGACAGTAATAGGTGGTGACAGGTCCTCTTTATGGAGAGATATGAAGTCTATAATGAATGTAAACATCCCATGTGACAGTAATAGGAGGTGACAGGTCCTCTTTATGGAGAGATCTGGGGTCTATAATGAATGTAAACATCCCATGTGACAGTAATAGACGGTGACAAGTCCTCTTTATGGAGAGATCTGGGGTCTATAATGAATGTAAACATCCCATGTGACAGTAATCGGTGGTGACAGGTCCTCTTTATGGAGAGATCTGGGGTCTATAATGAATGTAAACATCCCATGTGACAGTAATAGGAGGTGACAGGTCCTCTTTATGGAGAGATCTGGGGTCTATAATGAATGTAAACATCCCATGTGACAGTAATAGGAGGTGACAGGTCCTCTTTATGGAGAGATCTGGGGTCTATAATGAATGTAAACATCCCATGTGACAGTAATAGGCGGTGACAGGTCCTCTTTATGGAGAGATCTGGGGTCTATAATGAATGTAAACATCCCATGTGACAGTAATAGGAGGTTACAGGTCCTCTTTATGGAGAGATCTGGGGTCTATAATGAATGTAAACATCCCATGTGACAGTAATAGGAGGTGACAGGCCCTCTTTATGGAGAGATCTGGGGTCTATAATGAATGTAAACATCCCATGTTACAGTAATAGGAGGTGACGGGTCCTCTTTATGGAGAGATCTGGGGTCTATAATGAATGTAAACATCCCATGTGACAGTAATAGGAGGTGACAGGTCTTCTTTATGGAGAGATCTGGGGTCTATAATGAATGTAAACATCCCATGTGACAGTAATAGGAGGTGACAGGTCCTCTTTATGGAGAGATCTGGGTCTATAATGAATGTAAACATCCCCTGTGACAGTAATAAGTGGTGACAGGTCCTCTTTATGGAGAGATCTGGGGTCTATAATGAATGTAAACATCCCATGTGACAGTAATAGGAGGTGACGGGTCCTCTTTATGGAGAGAGCTGGGGTCTATAATGAATGTAAACATCCCATGTGACAGTAATAGGAGGTGATAGGCCCTCTTTATGGAGAGATCTGGGGTCTATAATGAATGTAAACATCCCATGTGACAGTAATAGGAGGTGACAGGTCCTCTTTATGGAGAGATCTGGGGTCTATAATGAATGTAAACATCCCATGTGACAGTAATAGGAGGTGACAGGCCCTCTTTATGGAGAGATCTGGGGTCTATAATGAATGTAAACATCCCATGTGACAGTAATAGGTGGTGACAGGTCCTCTTTATGGAGAGATCTGGGGTCTATAATGAATGTAAACATCCCATGTGACAGTAATAGGAGGTGACAGGTCCTCTTTATGGAGAGATCTGGGGTCTATAATGAATGTAAACATCCCATGTGACAGTAATAGGAGGTGACAGGTCCTCTTTATGGAGAGATCTGGGGTCTATAATGAATGTAAACATCCCATGTGACAGTAATAGGCGGTGACAGGTCCTCTTTATGGAGAGATCTGGGGTCTATAATGAATGTAAACATCCCATGTGACAGTAATAGGAGGTGACAGGTCTTCTTTATGGAGAGATCTGGGGTCTATAATAAATGTAAACATCCCATGTGACAGTAATAGGAGGTGACAGGTCCTCTTTATGGAGGGATCTGGGGTCTATAATGAATGTAAACATCCCATATGACAGTAATAGACGGTAGCAGGTCCTCTTTATGGAGGGATCTGGGGTCTATAATGAATGTAAACATCCCATGTGACAGTAATAGGAGGTGACAGGTCCTCTTTATGGAGAGATCTGGGGTCTATAATGAATGTAAACATCCCATGTGACAGTAATAGGAGGTGACAGGTCCTCTTTATGGAGAGATCTGGGGTCTATAATGAATGTAAACATCCCATGTGACAGTAATAGACAGTGACAGGTCCTCTTTATGGAGGGATCTGGGGTCTATAATGAATGTAAACATCCCATGTGACAGTAATAGGAGGTGACAGGTCCTCTTTATGGAGAGATTTGGGGTCTATAATGAATGTAAACATCCCATGTGACAGTAATAGACGGTGACAGGTCCTCTTTATGGAGAGATCTGGGGTCTATAATGAATGTAAACATCCCATGTGACAGTAATAGACGGTGACAGGTCCTCTTTATGGAGGGATCTGGGGTCTATAATGAATGTAAACATCCCATGTGACAGTAATAGACGGTGACAGGTCCTCTTTATGGAGAGATCTGGGGTCTATAATGAATGTAAACATCCCATGTGACAGTAATAGGTGGTGACAGGTCCTCTTGATGGAGAGATCTGGGGTCTATAATGAATGTAAACATCCCATGTGACAGTAATAGGAGGTGACAGGTCCTCTTTATGGAGAGATCTGGAGTCTATAATGAATGTAAACATCCCATGTGACAGTAATAGGTGGTGACTGGTCCTCTTTATGGAGAGATCTGGGGTCTATAATGAATGTAAACATTCCATGTGACAGTAATAGATGGTGACAGGTCCTCTTTATGGAGAGATCTGGGGTCTATAATGAATGTAAACATCCCATGTGACAGTAATAGATGGTGACAGGTCCTCTTTATGGGGAGATCTGGGGTCTATAATGAATGTAAACATCCCATGTGACAGTAATAGATGGTGACAGGTCCTCTTTATGGAGAGATCTGGGGTCTATAATGAATGTAAACATCCCATGTGACAGTAATAGGTGGTGACAGGTCCTCTTTATGGAGAGATCTGGGGTCTATAATGTAAACATCCCATGTGACAGTAATAGGTGGTGACAGGTCCTCTTTATGGAGAGATATGAAGTCTATAATGAATGTAAACATCCCATGTGACAGTAATAGGAGGTGACAGGTCCTCTTTATGGAGAGATCTGGGGTCTATAATGAATGTAAACATCCCATGTGACAGTAATAGACGGTGACAAGTCCTCTTTATGGAGAGATCTGGGGTCTATAATGAATGTAAACATCCCATGTGACAGTAATCGGTGGTGACAGGTCCTCTTTATGGAGAGATCTGGGGTCTATAATGAATGTAAACATCCCATGTGACAGTAATAGGAGGTGACAGGTCCTCTTTATGGAGAGATCTGGGGTCTATAATGAATGTAAACATCCCATGTGACAGTAATAGGAGGTGACAGGTCCTCTTTATGGAGAGATCTGGGGTCTATAATGAATGTAAACATCCCATGTGACAGTAATAGGCGGTGACAGGTCCTCTTTATGGAGAGATCTGGGGTCTATAATGAATGTAAACATCCCATGTGACAGTAATAGGAGGTTACAGGTCCTCTTTATGGAGAGATCTGGGGTCTATAATGAATGTAAACATCCCATTTGACAGTAATAGGAGGTGACAGGCCCTCTTTATGGAGAGATCTGGGGTCTATAATGAATATAAACATCCCATGTTACAGTAATAGGAGGTGACGGGTCCTCTTTATGGAGAGATCTGGGGTCTATAATGAATGTAAACATCCCATGTGACAGTAATAGGAGGTGACGGGTCCTCTTTATGGAGAGATCTGGGGTCTATAATGAATGTAAACATCCCATGTGACAGTAATAAGTGGTGACAGGTCCTCTTTATGGAGAGATCTGGGGTCTATAATGAATGTAAACATCCCATGTGACAGTAATAGGAGGTGACAGGTCCTCTTTATGGAGAGATTTGGGGTCTATAATGAATGTAAACATCCCATGTGACAGTAATAGATGGTGACAGGTCCTCTTTATGGAGAGATCTGGGGTCTATAATGAATGTAAACATCCCATGTGACAGTAATAGGTGGTGACAGATCCTCTTTATGGAGAGATCTGGGGTCTATAATGAATGTAAACATCCCACGTGACAGTAATAGGAGGTGACAGGTCCTCTTTATGGAGAGATCTGGGGTCTATAATGAATGTAAACATCCCATGTGACAGTAATAGATGGTGACAGGTCCTCTTTATGGAGAGATCTGGGGTCTATAATGAATGTAAACATCCCATGTGACAGTAATAGGAGGTGACAGGTCCTCTTTATGGAGAGATCTGGGGTCTATAATGAATGTAAAATCCCATGTGACAGTAATAGACGGTGACAGGTCCTCTTTATAGAGAGATCTGGGGTCTATAATGAATGTAAACATCCCATGTGACAGTAATAGACGGTGACAGGTCCTCTTTATGGAGGGATCTGGGGTCTATAATGAATGTTAACATCCCATGTGACAGTAATAGACGGTGACAGGTCCTCTTTATGGAGAGATCTGGGGTCTATAATGAATGTAAACATCCCATGTGACAGTAATAGGAGGTGACAGGTCCTCTTTATGGAGAGATCTGGAGTCTATAATGAATGTAAACATCCCATGTGACAGTAATAGGTGGTGACAGGTCCTCTTTATGGAGAGATCTGGGGTCTATAATGAATGTAAACATCCCATGTGACAGTAATAGGTGGTGACAGGTCCTCTTTATGGAGAGATCTGGGGTCTATAATGAATGTAAACATCGCATGTGACAGTAATAGATGGTGACAGGTCCTCTTTATGGAGAGATCTGGGGTCTATAATGAATGTAAACATCCCATGTGACAGTAATAGGGGGTGACAGGCCCTCTTTATGGAGGGATCTGGGGTCTATAATGAATCTAAACATCCCATGTGACAGTAATAGATGGTGACAGGTCCTCTTTATGGAGAGATCTGGGGTCTATAATGAATGTAAACATCCCATGTGACAGTAATAGGAGGTGACAGATCCTCTTTATGGAGAGATCTGGGGTCTATAATGAATGTAAACATCCCATGTGACAGTAATAGGGGGTGACAGGTCCTCTTTATGGAGAGATCTGGGGTCTATAATGAATGTAAACATCCCATGTGACAGTAATAGGTGGTGACAGGTCCTCATTATGGAGAGATCTGGGGTCTATAGTGAATGTAAACATCCCATGTGACAGTAATAGGAGGTGACGGGTCCTCTTTATGGAGAGATCTGGGGTCTATAATGAATGTAAACATCCCATGTGACAGTAATAGGTGGTGACGGGTCCTCTTTATGGAGAGATCTGGGGTCTATAATGAATGTAAACATCCCATGTGACAGTAATAGGGGGTGACAGGCCCTCTTTATGGAGAGATCTGGGGTCTATAATGAATGTAAACATCCCATGTGACAGTAATAGGAGGTGACAGGTCCTCTTTATGGAGAGATCTGGGGTCTATAATGAATGTAAACATCCCATGTGACAGTAATAGATGGTGACAGGTCCTCTTTATGGAGAGATCTGGGGTCTATAATGAATGTAAACATCCCATGT
Source organism: Lithobates septentrionalis (assembly GCA_037952835.1). Classification (NCBI taxonomy): domain Eukaryota; kingdom Metazoa; phylum Chordata; class Amphibia; order Anura; family Ranidae; genus Lithobates; species Lithobates septentrionalis. The sequence continues at coordinate 49,671 of JBBDGP010005667.1, forward strand.
GACAGTAATAGGAGGTGACAGGTCCTCTTTATGGAGAGATCTGGGGTCTATAATGAATGTAAACATCCCATGTGACAGTAATAGGCGGTGACAGGTCCTCTTTATGGAGAGATCTGGGGTCTATAATGAATGTAAACATCCCATGTGACAGTAATAGGAGGTGACAGGTCTTCTTTATGGAGAGATCTGGGGTCTATAATAAATGTAAACATCCCATGTGACAGTAATAGGAGGTGACAGGTCCTCTTTATGGAGGGATCTGGGGTCTATAATGAATGTAAACATCCCATGTGACAGTAATAGACGGTAGCAGGTACTCTTTATGGAGGGATCTGGGGTCTATAATGAATGTAAACATCCCATGTGACAGTAATAGGAGGTGACAGGTCTTCTTTATGGAGAGATTTGGGGTCTATAATGAATGTAAACATCCCATGTGACAGTAATAGGAGGTGACAGGTCCTCTTTATGGAGAGATCTGGGGTCTATAATGAATGTAAACATCCCATGTGACAGTAATAGGAGGTGACAGGTCCTCTTTATGGAGAGATATGGGGTCTATAATGAATGTAAACATCCCATGTGACAGTAATAGACAGTGACAGGTCCTCTTTATGGAGGGATCTGGGGTCTATAATGAATGTAAACATCCCATGTGACAGTAATAGGAGGTGACAGGTCCTCTTTATGGAGAGATTTGGGGTCTATAATGAATGCAAACATCCCATGTGACAGTAATAGACGGTGACAGGTCCTCTTTATGGAGAGATCTGGGGTCTATAATGAATGTAAACATCCCATGTGACAGTAATAGACGGTGACAGGTCCTCTTTATGGAGGGATCTGGGGTCTATAATGAATGTAAACATCCCATGTGACAGTAATAGACGGTGACAGGTCCTCTTTATGGAGAGATCTGGGGTCTATAATGAATGTAAACATCCCATGTGACAGTAATAGGTGGTGACAGGTCCTCTTGATGGAGAGATCTGGGGTCTATAATGAATGTAAACATCCCATGTGACAGTAATAGGAGGTGACAGGTCCTCTTTATGGAGAGATCTGGAGTCTATAATGAATGTAAACATCCCATGTGACAGTAATAGATGGTGACAGGTCCTCTTTATGGGGAGATCTGGGTTCTATAATGAATGTAAACATCCCATGTGACAGTAATAGATGGTGACAGGTCCTCTTTATGGAGAGATCGGGGGTCTATAATGAATGTAAACATCCCATGTGACAGTAATAGGTGGTGACAGGTCCTCTTTATGGAGAGATCTGGGGTCTATAATGTAAACATCCCATGTGACAGTAATAGGTGGTGACAGGTCCTCTTTATGGAGAGATATGAAGTCTATAATGAATGTAAACATCCCATGTGACAGTAATAGGAGGTGACAGGTCCTCTTTATGGAGAGATCTGGGGTCTATAATGAATGTAAACATCCCATGTGACAGTAATAGACGGTGACAAGTCCTCTTTATGGAGAGATCTGGGGTCTATAATGAATGTAAACATCCCATGTGACAGTAATCGGTGGTGACAGGTCCTCTTTATGGAGAGATCTGGGGTCTATAATGAATGTAAACATCCCATGTGACAGTAATAGGAGGTGACAGGTCCTCTTTATGGAGAGATCTGGGGTCTATAATGAATGTAAACATCCCATGTGACAGTAATAGGAGGTGACAGGTCCTCTTTATGGAGAGATCTGGGGTCTATAATGAATGTAAACATCCCATGTGACAGTAATAGGCGGTGACAGGTCCTCTTTATGGAGAGATCTGGGGTCTATAATGAATGTAAACATCCCATGTGACAGTAATAGGAGGTTACAGGTCCTCTTTATGGAGAGATCTGGGGTCTATAATGAATGTAAACATCCCATGTGACAGTAATAGGAGGTGACAGGCCCTCTTTATGGAGAGATCTGGGGTCTATAATGAATGTAAACATCCCATGTTACAGTAATAGGAGGTGACGGGTCCTCTTTATGGAGAGATCTGGGGTCTATAATGAATGTAAACATCCCATGTGACAGTAATAGGAGGTGACGGGTCCTCTTTATGGAGAGATCTGGGGTCTATAATGAATGTAAACATCCCATGTGACAGTAATAAGTGGTGACAGGTCCTCTTTATGGAGAGTCTGGGGTCTATAATGAATGTAAACATCCCATGTGACAGTAATAGGAGGTGACAGGTCCTCTTTATGGAGAGATTTGGGGTCTATAATGAATGTAAACATCCCATGTGACAGTAATAGATGGTGACAGGTCCTCTTTATGGAGAGATCTGGGGTCTATAATGAATGTAAACATCCCATGTGACAGTAATAGGTGGTGACAGATCCTCTTTATGGAGAGATCTGGGGTCTATAATGAATGTAAACATCCCATGTGACAGTAATAGGAGGTGACAGGTCCTCTTTATGGAGAGATCTGGGGTCTATAATGAATGTAAACATCCCATGTGACAGTAATAGATGGTGACAGGTCCTCTTTATGGAGAGATCTGGGGTCTATAATGAATGTAAACATCCCATGTGACAGTAATAGGAGGTGACAGGTCCTCTTTATGGAGAGATCTGGGGTCTATAATGAATGTAAAATCCCATGTGACAGTAATAGACGGTGACAGGTCCTCTTTATGGAGAGATCTGGGGTCTATAATGAATGTAAACATCCCATGTGACAGTAATAGACGGTGACAGGTCCTCTTTATGGAGGGATCTGGGGTCTATAATGAATGTAAACATCCCATGTGACAGTAATAGACGGTGACAGGTCCTCTTTATGGAGAGATCTGGGGTCTATAATGAATGTAAACATCCCATGTGACAGTAATAGGAGGTGACAGGTCCTCTTTATGGAGAGATCTGGAGTCTATAATGAATGTAAACATCCCATGTGACAGTAATAGGTGGTGACAGGTCCTCTTTATGGAGAGATCTGGGGTCTATAATGAATGTAAACATCCCATGTGACAGTAATAGGTGGTGACAGGTCCTCTTTATGGAGAGATCTGGGGTCTATAATGAATGTAAACATCGCATGTGACAGTAATAGATGGTGACAGGTCCTCTTTATGGAGAGATCTGGGGTCTATAATGAATGTAAACATCCCATGTGACAGTAATAGGGGGTGACAGGCCCTCTTTATGGAGGGATCTGGGGTCTATAATGAATCTAAACATCCCATGTGACAGTAATAGATGGTGACAGGTCCTCTTTATGGAGAGATGTGGGGTCTATAATGAATGTAAACATCCCATGTGACAGTAATAGGAGGTGACAGATCCTCTTTATGGAGAGATCTGGGGTCTATAATGAATGTAAACATCCCATGTGACAGTAATAGGGGGTGACAGGTCCTCTTTATGGAGAGATCTGGGGTCTATAATGATTGTAAACATCCCATGTGACAGTAATAGGTGGTGACAGGTCCTCATTATGGAGAGATCTGGGGTCTATAGTGAATGTAAACATCCCATGTGACAGTAATAGGAGGTGACAGGTCCTCTTTATGGAGAGATCTGGGGTCTATAATGAATGTAAACATCCCATGTGACAGTAATAGGTGGTGACGGGTCCTCTTTATGGAGAGATCTGGGTCTATAATGAATGTAAACATCCCATGTGACAGTAATAGGGGGTGACAGGCCCTCTTTATGGAGAGATCTGGGGTCTATAATGAATGTAAACATCCCATGTGACAGTAATAGGAGGTGACAGGTCCTCTTTATGGAGAGATCTGGGGTCTATAATGAATGTAAACATCCCATGTGACAGTAATAGATGGTGACAGGTCCTCTTTATGGAGAGATCTGGGGTCTATAATGAATGTAAACATCCCATGTGACAGTAATAGGAGGTGACAGGTCCTCTTTATGGAGAGATCTGGGGTCTATAATGAATGTAAACATCCCATGTGACAGTAATAGATGGTGACAGGTCCTCTTTATGGAGAGATCTGGGGTCTATAATGAATGTAAACATCCCATGTGACAGTAATAGGGGGTGACAGGCCCTCTTTATGGAGGGATCTGGGGTCTATAATGAATGTAAACATCCCATGTGACAGTAATAGATGGTGACAGGTCCTCTTTATGGAGAGATCTGGGGTCTATAATGAATGTAAACATCCCATGTGACAGTAATAGGAGGTGACAGATCCTCTTTATGGAGAGATCTGGGGTCTATAATGAATGTAAACATCCCATGTGACAGTAATAGGTGGTGACAGGTCCTCTTTATGGAGAGATCTGGGGTCTATAATGAATGTAAACATCCCATGTGACAGTAATAGGTGGTGACGGGTCCTCTTTATGGAGAGATCTGGGGTCTATAATGAATGTAAACATCCCATGTGACAGTAATAGGGGGTGACAGGCCCTCTTTATGGAGAGATCTGGGGTCTATAATGAATGTAAACATCCCATGTGACAGTAATAGGAGGTGACAGGTCCTCTTTATGGAGAGATCTGGGGTCTATAATGAATGTAAACATCCCATGTGACAGTAATAGATGGTGACAGGTCCTCTTTATGGAGAGATCTGGGGTCTATAATGAATGTAAACATCCCATGTGACAGTAATAGGAGGTGACAGGTCCTCTTTATGGAGAGATCTGGGGTCTATAATGAATGTAAACATCCCATGTGACAGTAATAGATGGTGACAGGTCCTCTTTATGGAGAGATCTGGGGTCTATAATGAATGTAAACATCCCATGTGACAGTAATAGACGGTGACAGGTCCTCTTTATGGAGGGATCTGGGGTCTATAATGAATGTAAACATCCCATGTGACAGTAATAGACGGTGACAGGTCCTCTTTATGGAGAGATCTGGGGTCTATAATGAATGTAAACATCCCATGTGACAGTAATAGGAGGTGACAGGTCCTCTTTATGGAGAGATCTGGAGTCTATAATGAATGTAAACATCCCATGTGACAGTAATAGGTGGTGACAGGTCCTCTTTATGGAGAGTCTGGGGTCTATAATGAATGTAAACATCCCATGTGACAGTAATAGGAGGTGACAGGTCCTCTTTATGGAGAGATTTGGGGTCTATAATGAATGTAAACATCCCATGTGACAGTAATAGATGGTGACAGGTCCTCTTTATGGAGAGATCTGGGGTCTATAATGAATGTAAACATCCCATGTGACAGTAATAGGTGGTGACAGATCCTCTTTATGGAGAGATCTGGGGTCTATAATGAATGTAAACATCCCATGTGACAGTAATAGGAGGTGACAGGTCCTCTTTATGGAGAGATCTGGGGTCTATAATGAATGTAAACATCCCATGTGACAGTAATAGATGGTGACAGGTCCTCTTTATGGAGAGATCTGGGGTCTATAATGAATGTAAACATCCCATGTGACAGTAATAGGAGGTGACAGGTCCTCTTTATGGAGAGATCTGGGGTCTATAATGAATGTAAAATCCCATGTGACAGTAATAGACGGTGACAGGTCCTCTTTATGGAGAGATCTGGGGTCTATAATGAATGTAAACATCCCATGTGACAGTAATAGACGGTGACAGGTCCTCTTTATGGAGGGATCTGGGGTCTATAATGAATGTAAACATCCCATGTGACAGTAATAGACGGTGACAGGTCCTCTTTATGGAGAGATCTGGGGTCTATAATGAATGTAAACATCCCATGTGACAGTAATAGGAGGTGACAGGTCCTCTTTATGGAGAGATCTGGAGTCTATAATGAATGTAAACATCCCATGTGACAGTAATAGGTGGTGACAGGTCCTCTTTATGGAGAGATCTGGGGTCTATAATGAATGTAAACATCCCATGTGACAGTAATAGGTGGTGACAGGTCCTCTTTATGGAGAGATCTGGGGTCTATAATGAATGTAAACATCGCATGTGACAGTAATAGATGGTGACAGGTCCTCTTTATGGAGAGATCTGGGGTCTATAATGAATGTAAACATCCCATGTGACAGTAATAGGGGGTGACAGGCCCTCTTTATGGAGGGATCTGGGGTCTATAATGAATCTAAACATCCCATGTGACAGTAATAGATGGTGACAGGTCCTCTTTATGGAGAGATGTGGGGTCTATAATGAATGTAAACATCCCATGTGACAGTAATAGGAGGTGACAGATCCTCTTTATGGAGAGATCTGGGGTCTATAATGAATGTAAACATCCCATGTGACAGTAATAGGGGGTGACAGGTCCTCTTTATGGAGAGATCTGGGGTCTATAATGAATGTAAACATCCCATGTGACAGTAATAGGTGGTGACAGGTCCTCATTATGGAGAGATCTGGGGTCTATAGTGAATGTAAACATCCCATGTGACAGTAATAGGAGGTGACAGGTCCTCTTTATGGAGAGATCTGGGGTCTATAATGAATGTAAACATCCCATGTGACAGTAATAGGTGGTGACGGGTCCTCTTTATGGAGAGATCTGGGTCTATAATGAATGTAAACATCCCATGTGACAGTAATAGGGGGTGACAGGCCCTCTTTATGGAGAGATCTGGGGTCTATAATGAATGTAAACATCCCATGTGACAGTAATAGGAGGTGACAGGTCCTCTTTATGGAGAGATCTGGGGTCTATAATGAATGTAAACATCCCATGTGACAGTAATAGATGGTGACAGGTCCTCTTTATGGAGAGATCTGGGGTCTATAATGAATGTAAACATCCCATGTGACAGTAATAGGAGGTGACAGGTCCTCTTTATGGAGAGATCTGGGGTCTATAATGAATGTAAACATCCCATGTGACAGTAATAGATGGTGACAGGTCCTCTTTATGGAGAGATCTGGGGTCTATAATGAATGTAAACATCCCATGTGACAGTAATAGGGGGTGACAGGCCCTCTTTATGGAGGGATCTGGGGTCTATAATGAATGTAAACATCCCATGTGACAGTAATAGATGGTGACAGGTCCTCTTTATGGAGAGATCTGGGGTCTATAATGAATGTAAACATCCCATGTGACAGTAATAGGAGGTGACAGATCCTCTTTATGGAGAGATCTGGGGTCTATAATGAATGTAAACATCCCATGTGACAGTAATAGGTGGTGACAGGTCCTCTTTATGGAGAGATCTGGGGTCTATAATGAATGTAAACATCCCATGTGACAGTAATAGGTGGTGACGGGTCCTCTTTATGGAGAGATCTGGGGTCTATAATGAATGTAAACATCCCATGTGACAGTAATAGGGGGTGACAGGCCCTCTTTATGGAGAGATCTGGGGTCTATAATGAATGTAAACATCCCATGTGACAGTAATAGGAGGTGACAGGTCCTCTTTATGGAGAGATCTGGGGTCTATAATGAATGTAAACATCCCATGTGACAGTAATAGATGGTGACAGGTCCTCTTTATGGAGAGATCTGGGGTCTATAATGAATGTAAACATCCCATGTGACAGTAATAGGAGGTGACAGGTCCTCTTTATGGAGAGATCTGGGGTCTATAATGAATGTAAACATCCCATGTGACAGTAATAGATGGTGACAGGTCCTCTTTATGGAGAGATCTGGGGTCTATAATGAATGTAAACATCCCATGTGACAGTAATAGACGGTGACAGGTCCTCTTTATGGAGGGATCTGGGGTCTATAATGAATGTAAACATCCCATGTGACAGTAATAGACGGTGACAGGTCCTCTTTATGGAGAGATCTGGGGTCTATAATGAATGTAAACATCCCATGTGACAGTAATAGGAGGTGACAGGTCCTCTTTATGGAGAGATCTGGAGTCTATAATGAATGTAAACATCCCATGTGACAGTAATAGGTGGTGACAGGTCCTCTTTATGGAGAGATCTGGGGTCTATAATGAATGTAAACATCCCATGTGACAGTAATAGGTGGTGACAGGTCCTCTTTATGGAGAGATCTGGGGTCTATAATGAATGTAAACATCGCATGTGACAGTAATAGATGGTGACAGGTCCTCTTTATGGAGAGATCTGGGGTCTATAATGAATGTAAACATCCCATGTGACAGTAATAGGGGGTGACAGGCCCTCTTTATGGAGGGATCTGGGGTCTATAATGAATGTAAACATCCCATGTGACAGTAATAGATGGTGACAGGTCCTCTTTATGGAGAGATCTGGGGTCTATAATGAATGTAAACATCCCATGTGACAGTAATAGGAGGTGACAGATCCTCTTTATGGAGAGATCTGGGGTCTATAATGAATGTAAACATCCCATGTGACAGTAATAGGGGGTGACAGGTCCTCTTTATGGAGAGATCTGGGGTCTATAATGAATGTAAACATCCCATGTGACAGTAATAGGTGGTGACAGGTCCTCATTATGGAGAGATCTGGGGTCTATAGTGAATGTAAACATCCCATGTGACAGTAATAGGAGGTGACAGGTCCTCTTTATGGAGAGATCTGGGGTCTATAATGAATGTAAACATCCCATGTGACAGTAATAGGTGGTGACGGGTCCTCTTTATGGAGAGATCTGGGGTCTATAATGAATGTAAACATCCCATGTGACAGTAATAGGGGGTGACAGGCCCTCTTTATGGAGAGATCTGGGGTCTATAATGAATGTAAACATCCCATGTGACAGTAATAGGAGGTGACAGGTCCTCTTTATGGAGAGATCTGGGGTCTATAATGAATGTAAACATCCCATGTGACAGTAATAGATGGTGACAGGTCCTCTTTATGGAGAGATCTGGGGTCTATAATGAATGTAAACATCCCATGTGACAGTAATAGGAGGTGACAGGTCCTCTTTATGGAGAGATCTGGGGTCTATAATGAATGTAAACATCCCATGTGACAGTAATAGATGGTGACAGGTCCTCTTTATGGAGAGATCTGGGGTCTATAATGAATGTAAACATCCCATGTGACAGTAATAGGAGGTGACAGATCCTCTTTATGGAGAGATCTGGGGTCTATAATGAATGTAAACATCCCATGTGACAGTAATAGGTGGTGACAGGTCCTCTTTATGGAGAGATCTGGGGTCTATAATGAATGTAAACATCCCATGTGACAGTAATAGGTGGTGACGGGTCCTCTTTATGGAGAGATCTGGGGTCTATAATGAATGTAAACATCCCATGTGACAGTAATAGGGGGTGACAGGCCCTCTTTATGGAGAGATCTGGGGTCTATAATGAATGTAAACATCCCATGTGACAGTAATAGATGGTGACAGGTCCTCTTTATGGAGAGATCTGGGGTCTATAATGAATGTAAACATCCCATGTGACAGTAATAGGAGGTGACAGATCCTCTTTATGGAGAGATCTGGGGTCTATAATGAATGTAAACATCCCATGTGACAGTAATAGGTGGTGACAGGTCCTCTTTATGGAGAGATCTGGGGTCTATAATGAATGTAAACATCCCATGTGACAGTAATAGGTGGTGACGGGTCCTCTTTATGGAGAGATCTGGGGTCTATAATGAATGTAAACATCCCATGTGACAGTAATAGGGGGTGACAGGCCCTCTTTATGGAGAGATCTGGGGTCTATAATGAATGTAAACATCCCATGTGACAGTAATAGGAGGTGACAGGTCCTCTTTATGGAGAGATCTGGGGTCTATAATGAATGTAAACATCCCATGTGACAGTAATAGATGGTGACAGGTCCTCTTTATGGAGAGATCTGGGGTCTATAATGAATGTAAACATCCCATGTGACAGTAATAGGAGGTGACAGGTCCTCTTTATGGAGAGATCTGGGGTCTATAATGAATGTAAACATCCCATGTGACAGTAATAGATGGTGACAGGTCCTCTTTATGGAGAGATCTGGGGTCTATAATGAATGTAAACATCCCATGTGACAGTAATAGGGGGTGACAGGCCCTCTTTATGGAGGGATCTGGGGTCTATAATGAATGTAAACATCCCATGTGACAGTAATAGGAGGTGACAGGTCCTCTTTATGGAGAGATCTGGGGTCTATAATGAATGTAAACATCCCATGTGACAGTAATAGGAGGTGACAGATCCTCTTTATGGAGAGATCTGGGGTCTATAATGAATGTAAACATCCCATGTGACAGTAATAGGGGGTGACAGGTCCTCTTTATGGAGAGATCTGGGGTCTATAATGAATGTAAACATCCCATGTGACAGTAATAGGTGGTGACAGGTCCTCATTATGGAGAGATCTGGGGTCTATAGTGAATGTAAACATCCCATGTGACAGTAATAGGAGGTGACAGGTCCTCTTTATGGAGAGATCTGGGGTCTATAATGAATGTAAACATCCCATGTGACAGTAATAGGTGGTGACGGGTCCTCTTTATGGAGAGATCTGGGGTCTATAATGAATGTAAACATCCCATGTGACAGTAATAGGGGGTGACAGGCCCTCTTTATGGAGAGATCTGGGGTCTATAATGAATGTAAACATCCCATGTGACAGTAATAGGAGGTGACAGGTCCTCTTTATGGAGAGATCTGGGGTCTATAATGAATGTAAACATCCCATGTGACAGTAATAGATGGTGACAGGTCCTCTTTATGGAGAGATCTGGGGTCTATAATGAATGTAAACATCCCATGTGACAGTAATAGGAGGTGACAGGTCCTCTTTATGGAGAGATCTGGGGTCTATAATGAATGTAAACATCCCATGTGACAGTAATAGATGGTGACAGGTCCTCTTTATGGAGAGATCTGGGGTCTATAATGAATGTAAACATCCCATGTGACAGTAATAGGAGGTGACAGATCCTCTTTATGGAGAGATCTGGGGTCTATAATGAATGTAAACATCCCATGTGACAGTAATAGGTGGTGACAGGTCCTCTTTATGGAGAGATCTGGGGTCTATAATGAATGTAAACATCCCATGTGACAGTAATAGGTGGTGACGGGTCCTCTTTATGGAGAGATCTGGGGTCTATAATGAATGTAAACATCCCATGTGACAGTAATAGGGGGTGACAGGCCCTCTTTATGGAGAGATCTGGGGTCTATAATGAATGTAAACATCCCATGTGACAGTAATAGATGGTGACAGGTCCTCTTTATGGAGAGATCTGGGGTCTATAATGAATGTAAACATCCCATGTGACAGTAATAGGAGGTGACAGATCCTCTTTATGGAGAGATCTGGGGTCTATAATGAATGTAAACATCCCATGTGACAGTAATAGGTGGTGACAGGTCCTCTTTATGGAGAGATCTGGGGTCTATAATGAATGTAAACATCCCATGTGACAGTAATAGGTGGTGACGGGTCCTCTTTATGGAGAGATCTGGGGTCTATAATGAATGTAAACATCCCATGTGACAGTAATAGGGGGTGACAGGCCCTCTTTATGGAGAGATCTGGGGTCTATAATGAATGTAAACATCCCATGTGACAGTAATAGGAGGTGACAGGTCCTCTTTATGGAGAGATCTGGGGTCTATAATGAATGTAAACATCCCATGTGACAGTAATAGATGGTGACAGGTCCTCTTTATGGAGAGATCTGGGGTCTATAATGAATGTAAACATCCCATGTGACAGTAATAGGAGGTGACAGGTCCTCTTTATGGAGAGATCTGGGGTCTATAATGAATGTAAACATCCCATGTGACAGTAATAGATGGTGACAGGTCCTCTTTATGGAGAGATCTGGGGTCTATAATGAATGTAAACATCCCATGTGACAGTAATAGGGGGTGACAGGCCCTCTTTATGGAGGGATCTGGGGTCTATAATGAATGTAAACATCCCATGTGACAGTAATAGATGGTGACAGGTCCTCTTTATGGAGAGATCTGGGGTCTATAATGAATGTAAACATCCCATGTGACAGTAATAGGAGGTGACAGATCCTCTTTATGGAGAGATCTGGGGTCTATAATGAATGTAAACATCCCATGTGACAGTAATAGGTGGTGACAGGTCCTCTTTATGGAGAGATCTGGGGTCTATAATGAATGTAAACATCCCATGTGACAGTAATAGATGGTGACAGGTCCTCTTTATGGAGAGATCTGGGGTCTATAATGAATGTAAACATCCCATGTGACAGTAATAGGAGGTAACAGATCCTCTTTATGGAGAGATCCGGGGTCTATAATGAATGTAAACATCCCATGTGACAGTAATAGGTGGTGACAGGTCCTCTTTATGGAGAGATCTGGGGTCTATAATGAATGTAAACATCCCATGTGACAGTAATAGGAGGTGACAGGCCCTCTTTATGGAGAGATCTGGGGTCTATAATGAATGTAAACATCCCATGTGACAGTAATAGACGGTGACAGGTCCTCTTTATGGAGAGATCTGGGGTCTATAATGAATGTAAACATCCCATGTGACAGTAATAGGTGGTGACAGGTCCTCTTTATGGAGAGATCTGGGGTCTATAATGAATGTAAACATCCCATGTGACAGTAACAGGAGGTGACAGGTCCTCTTTATGGAGAGATCCGGGGTCTATAATGAATGTAAACATCCCATGTGACAGTAATAGACGGTGACAGGTCCTCTTTATGGAGAGATCTGGGGTCTATAATGAATGTAAACATCCCATGTGACAGTAATAGGTGGTGACAGGTCCTCTTTATGGAGGGATCCGGGGTCTATAATGAATGTAAACATCCCATGTGACAGTAATAGACTGTGACAGGTTCTCTTTATGGAGAGATCTGGGGTCTATAATGAATGTAAACATCCCATGTGACAGTAATAGGAGGTGACAGGTCTTCTTTATGGAGAGATCTGGGGTCTATAATAAATGTAAACATCCCATGTGACAGTAATAGGAGGTGACAGGTCCTCTTTATGGAGGGATCTGGGGTCTATAATGAATGTAAACATCCCATGTGACAGTAATAGACGGTAGCAGGTCCTCTTTATGGAGGGATCTGGGGTCTATAATGAATGTAAACATCCCATGTGACAGTAATAGGAGGTGACAGGTCTTCTTTATGGAGAGATTTGGGGTCTATAATGAATGTAAACATCCCATGTGACAGTAATAGGAGGTGACAGGTCCTCTTTATGGAGAGATCTGGGGTCTATAATGAATGTAAACATCCCATGTGACAGTAATAGGAGGTGACAGATCCTCTTTATGGAGAGATCTGGGGTCTATAATGAATGTAAACATCCCATGTGACAGTAATAGGAGGTGACAGGTCCTCTTTATGGAGAGATCTGGGGTCTATAATGAATGTAAACATCCCATGTGACAGTAATAGATGGTGACAGGTCCTCTTTATGGAGAGATCTGGGGTCTATAATGAATGTAAACATCCCATGTGACAGTAATAGGAGGTGACAGATCCTCTTTATGGAGAGATCCGGGGTCTATAATGAATGTAAACATCCCATGTGACAGTAATAGGTGGTGACAGGTCCTCTTTATGGAGAGATCTGGGGTCTATAATGAATGTAAACATCCCATGTGACAGTAATAGGAGGTGACAGGCCCTCTTTATGGAGAGATCTGGGGTCTATAATGAATGTAAACATCCCATGTGACAGTAATAGACGGTGACAGGTCCTCTTTATGGAGAGATCTGGGGTCTATAATGAATGTAAACATCCCATGTGACAGTAATAGGTGGTGACAGGTCCTCTTTATGGAGAGATCTGGGGTCTATAATGAATGTAAACATCCCATGTGACAGTAACAGGAGGTGACAGGTCCTCTTTATGGAGAGATCCGGGGTCTATAATGAATGTAAACATCCCATGTGATAGTAATAGACGGTGACAGGTCCTCTTTATGGAGAGATCTGGGGTCTATAATGAATGTAAACATCCCATGTGACAGTAATAGGTGGTGACAGGTCCTCTTTATGGAGGGATCCGGGGTCTATAATGAATGTAAACATCCCATGTGACAGTAATAGACGGTGACAGGTTCTCTTTATGGAGAGATCTGGGGTCTATAATGAATGTAAACATCCCATGTGACAGTAATAGGAGGTGACAGGTCTTCTTTATGGAGAGATCTGGGGTCTATAATAAATGTAAACATCCCATGTGACAGTAATAGGAGGTGACAGGTCCTCTTTATGGAGGGATCTGGGGTCTATAATGAATGTAAACATCCCATGTGACAGTAATAGACGGTAGCAGGTCCTCTTTATGGAGGGATCTGGGGTCTATAATGAATGTAAACATCCCATGTGACAGTAATAGGAGGTGACAGGTCTTCTTTATGGAGAGATTTGGGGTCTATAATGAATGTAAACATCCCATGTGACAGTAATAGGAGGTGACAGGTCCTCTTTATGGAGAGATCTGGGGTCTATAATGAATGTAAACATCCCATGTGACAGTAATAGGAGGTGACAGGTCCTCTTTATGGAGAGATCTGGGGTCTATAATGAATGTAAACATCCCATGTGACAGTAATAGACAGTGACAGGTCCTCTTTATGGAGGGATCTGGGGTCTATAATGAATGTAAACATCCCATGTGACAGTAATAGGAGGTGACAGGTCCTCTTTATGGAGAGATCTGGGGTCTATAATGAATGTAAACATCCCATGTAACAGTAATAGGCGGTGACAGGTCCTCTTTATGGAGAGATCTGGGGTCTATAATGAATGTAAACATCCCATGTGACAGTAATAGGCGGTGACAGGTCCTCTTTATGGAGAGATCTGGGGTCTATAATGAATGTAAACATCCCATGTGACAGTAATAGGGGGTGACAGGTCCTCTTTATGGAGAGATCCGGGGTCTATAATGAATGTAAACATCCCATGTGACAGTAATAGGAGGTGACAGGTCCTCTTTATGGAGAGATCTGGGGTCTATAATGAATGTAAACATCCCATGTGACAGTAATAGGCGGTGACAGGTCCTCTTTATGGAGAGATCTGGGGCCTATAATGAATGTAAACATCCCATGTGACAGTAATAGGAGGTGACAGGTCCTCTTTATGGAGAGATCTGGGGCCTATAATGAATGTAAACATCCCATGTGACAGTAATAGGAGGTGACAGGTCCTCTTTATGGAGAGATCTGGGGCCTATAATGAATGTAAACATCCCATGTGACAGTAATAGGATGTGACAGGTCCTCTTTATGGAGAGATCGGGGGGTCTATATGGAGAGATCGGGGGTCTATATGGAGAGATCGGGGGTCTATATGGAGAGATCGGGGGTCTTTATGGAGAGATCGGGGGTCTATATGGAGAGATCGGGGGTCTTTATGGAGAGATCGGGGGTCTATATGGAGAGATCGGGGTTGTCTAATAGACCCCCAGATCCCTCAGTTGCATTTCAAAGTATTCAGATCGCCAAAAACGGCGATTCTGAATACTGTAGTTTTTTTTAAATTGGCGCCATTGTCATGTTTGTATACCGGAAGTGACGTCACTTTGGTGTGTTTATATAGGAGATTCGATCGATGACGTTCCGGCTTTGTTTCAATCTCAGCCTAGCCGGCGGATGTACCGGATCGTGTCTCTCGGTGGGACGGGAGTCCTGGGAAGAGTGGCGGGAGATGGGGGGGGGGGGGGGGCGGGAAAGTCCCCTCCCGCTCCTTCAGGATAACAGCCGTACAGCTTTTAGCCACCTCGGTTGTTATCCCTAAACAGTCGATCGCTTGCTCTAAACCATGGTACCGGGGTGATTCCCGCAGCGGCAGATCTTCCGGTATAACCCCTATGTGCGCACGATTGGCGCTGAGGGTTATTTAACCTCCTCCCCCCTTATGGAGCGATTTTCACATTTCTGCGATGAGCCGATTTATTCGCCAATCATTTTTTGTCATCACTTACGATAAGAATGTAGAACATCGATCGTTTTTTAAGGACAGACAAGGCTTTGTAGCTGTGAATATTGTCCTGCAACAATCATTATTATTATTTTTTTTGCAATCCTCAGACAATCCAACGTAATAAATCTAAACACAAAGCACTTTTCGTTTATTTGAGAATCGTTCGTTTGTGGGGATCGTTTTATTCTGTCATTTCTCCGGTTTTAATCAAATACTAAAATGATGATTTCTGTACAAAACATGGGAAAGTTATTTACTAATGAAGTGAAGTCTCTTCCATGTTACACTTTTTCCAGTGTGATTTGTGTAAAAGGTGTAAAAATATTTCATGAACAAAATGAAGAAAAACAAAAACAAATCAGCAGTAAAATTCTGATTGAAGGGAGAAGAAGGAGGAGCCAATCAGAATAAAGTAATACGAGATTCAACAAAGAAAGATTTCATTAAAAAAAACAAAAAAAAACGTTTTTTTTTTTACTTGTCAGTAACTGACGTCATCTGCAGATGGAAGTTCATGTCTTTGATTTGTAGATTAATAAACAGAAAGATATAAAATGTAACAATATTTCTTTGTATCTTTCTGTATTGTGCTGGGGGGAGGGGAGGGGGGGATGTGTGAGAGGTAGAGGATTTGTGCTGGGGGGAGGGGAGAGGGGGATGTGTGAGAGGTAGAGGATTTGTGCTGGGGGAGGGGAGGGGGGGATGTGTGAGAGGTAGAGGATTTGTGCTGGGGGGAGGGGAGGGGGGATGTGTAAGAGGTAGAGGATTTGTGCTGGGGGGAGGGGAGGGGGGAATGTGTGAGAGGTAGAGGATTTGTGCTGGGGGAGGGGAGAGGGGGATGTGTGAGAGGTAGAGGATTTGTGCTGGGGGGGGGAGGGGGGGATGTGTGAGAGGTAGAGGATTTGTGCTGGGGGGAGGGGAGAGGGGGATGTGTGAGAGGTAGAGGATTTGTGCTGGGGGGGGAGAGGGGGATGTGTGGGAGGTAGAGGATTTGTGCTGGGGGAGGGGAGAGGGGGATGTGTGAGAGGTAGAGGATTTGTGCTGGGGGGAGGGGAGAGGGGGATGTGTGGGAGGTAGAGGATTTGTGCTGGGGGGAGGGGAGAGGGGGATGTGTGGGAGGTAGAGGATTTGTGCTGGGGGGAGGGGAGAGGGGGATGTGTGGGAGGTAGAGGATTTGTGCTGGGGGGAGGGAGAGGGGGATGTGTGGGAGGTAGAGGATTTGTGCTGGGGGGAGGGGAGAGGGGATGTGTGGGAGGTAGAGGATTTGTGCTGGGGGGAGGGGAGGGGGGGAATGTGTGAGAGGTAGAGGATTTGTGCTGGGGGGAGGGGAGAGGGGGATGTGTGAGAGGTAGAGGATTTGTGCTGGGGGAGGGGAGAGGGGATG
>JBBDGP010005668.1:0-2500 GCA_037952835.1 Lithobates septentrionalis
CTGCCAGACAACGGGGGGGATATGGGCATGAAAACTGCCAGACAACAGGGGGGGGATATGGGCATTAAAGCTGCCAGACAACGGGGGGGGGATATGGGCATTAAAGCTGCCAGACAACGGGGGGGGGATATGGGCATTAAAGCTGCCAGACAACGGGGGGGGGGATATGGGCATGAAAACTGCCAGACAACGGGGGGGGATATGGGCATGAAAACTGCCAGACAATGGGGGGATATGGGTATTGACACTACTAGACAACAGGGGTGTGGCCGAAAACTGAAATGGACAGTTTAAAAAAAAAATTGTGCCTGACATTTTTGCATTGAAGTCAATGGGATGCAATTTTGTTACATTAAAGTCAATAAGAGGCGCTTTTTGTTTTTATATTAAAGTTAATGAGAGGGGCGATTTTGTTCATTAAAGTCAATGGGACGCAGCATGCCATTATTGGCAGCTTTTTTTCTATCGGCAAAACGCTGATAACCCTATCTTCAGCCAATCATTTTCAGTGGCTGATATATCAGTGCATCCCTGCAAAAAAAAAAAAAAAAAGGATCTAAACAACGGGGTGGTTATGGTCATGAAAACTGTCATATAGGCAGGAAAACTGCTAGGCAATGGGGGAGGGAGAGAGAGAGAGAATCATGACAACTGTGGGGAAAGAGGGACCTGCTGCTCCAGGTGTATGTAATACCTAAATTGGGACCTGATAGGAGTCCTCGTCCGGCTCTCCTCCGTAGGATAATTAAAGAAAAGAACGGCTGCACGGTAAAGTTGATCCAGGGAAAATCCGACTGCCTCTCTGGGATCAGGAAGGAATTTTTTCTCTGCTGTAGCAAATTGGATCATGTTTTTCTGGGGTTTTTCTCCTTCCTCTGGATCAACTGTGAAATAGGATTGGTTATGTGGGATTGTATGATATTATTTTTTATTTATTTTTATGGTTGAACTAGATGGACTTGTGTCTTTTTTTCAAACTGACTAACTAACATCCAGGTTCCAAAATGCCTTTATTTGAAATCACCGTGATAACACCAAGAACGCCAAAAAAGCAGTCATGTAGACGCGTTTCACACAAACAACTTGTGCTTAATCGTTACAATGACTATCCTGGCTGACGAAGCTTATATAAGACCGCCCTTGCATCAACAGGTGCTTATTGGGCGGCCATAATCAGCAGCAGCTACACATCATGATCAATGATTTACATAAATCACTAAACTAAAGAGCAACTCTATCCTCCCAACAATCATTACATATAAATATAGATACGTGTATAATAACGACGAGAGCAGAATAAATCTACACCTATATGCACAAACAAATAAGACCTCAAATGTATTGAATATTATAAACACTAAAGGGGATCCCGCTCCACACATAAAGTCACTAACACTTTATATTCAATATTTATACACATGTATTAAAAAACTACCTAAAAAGATGGCGGGGGGAGGGAAAGAACATAGAAAAACGAAAGGAAAAAAGTTCCATGAAGGTTATGTAAAAACAAACGCAAACACCTCATGAGCACAAATTATATGCTAAACAAATTAGAAAAATATATAAAAAAAAACCTATATGTGTATAAATAATAATAAATGTAATCAAGAATAAAATTCTGTACATAATAGCCAACAATGTACTACTACCCTGTTTTCCCAAAAATAAGACCTAGCGTGATTGTCGGTGATGGCTGCAATATAAGCCCTACCCCCCAAATAAGCCCTACCCTGTTTCCCCGAAAATAAGCCCTACCCTGAAAATAAGACCTACAAGGACTTTAACTAGGGCTTTTTTAGGGGGTAGGGCTTATATTGCAGCCATCACCGACAATCACGCTAGGTCCTTATTTTCAGGGAAACAGGGTATGTATGAAAACTTGCTATTGGTTCAAACACACCAACAATGATTTAAAGTGGTTGTAAACCCTTACAACACACTTTTACCTACAGGTAAGCCTAGATTAAGGCTTACCTGTAGGTGCTGTAAATATCTCCTAAACCTACACAGTTCAGGAGATATTTACAATTCCCCGTACAAGGATTTCTTCTGCGCATGCGCCGACCTATTCGACGCATGCGCACTTTAGAAATCTCACGCTGTGCCGTTCCAAGTGAAGGTCATGCCCTGACTGGCGGCTCCCGCGCGCACGCGATTCCGGCCAGTCACAGGGCCGGAGTCCGCGACCCCGGAAGGAAGTTGGGGACATCGCAGGCTTCAGTTTCAGGTAAGTGACACATAATGGGCTACTATGCAATGCATAGTAGCCCTTTATACTTTAACTTTGCAGGGAAACAAAAAGGAAGTAAACCCATCAGGGTTTACTTCCTCTTTAAATGGCATCCCGACTTCTTAGATAACCATATATAATACCGGCAGCCAGAAAAAACACAAATTGGTGTTTGTGCTACAATAAACTTGTAATATCAAAAAAACCTGTGTTACATAGGAAAGGAAGGGGATATATGCACAAAGCCCTATATGTCAAAAATCATAA
>JBBDGP010005668.1:5000-54398 GCA_037952835.1 Lithobates septentrionalis
TCATTGTAATGATTAAGCACAAGTTGTTTGTGTGAAACGCGTCTACATAACTGCTTTTTGGTGTCCTTGGTGTTATCGCTGTGATTTCAAATAAAGGCATTTTGGAACCTGGATGTACAGCCGTTCTTCTTTTCTTCACCTAGACAGTGGGGGGGTGTATGGGAATGGCAATTGCTATTGCTAGACCATGGGGGTGTGTGAATGAAAACTTTTTTTTTTTTTCTTGTGTAGATAAGCCATGAGATGATGGAGAAAATCCCGATCCTGAAGAAACTTTGGGACAAAGAACGGCTTCTGGGGAAGGACGTGACGCTGAAAGATGAGCCGGATTCTTCAGTGAAGAGCACCGATCATACCTCCCCCTCTCCACACACCAACAGAGAGGCGCGCCCTCCACCTGTGCGACCAAAGGCAGCACCCGCCGACCACAAAGACAGCTCCGCTGTCTACATCGGTGATATCCCTTCTACTACACGGGTCAGTGAACTGAAGAGTATATTGAGGAGCCGGGACGCCTTTCCCTCCAGCTCACCTGGCAGGGAGCCCAGCGCCGAGCCTTTCTGAACTACAGCGACCCAGCCCACGCACAACTTGTGCTGGAAAAGCTGGAAGGGTTAAATATTGGGGGTCACCCTGTACGGGTGGAGATGGCTAGAGGTCAGCGGAGCAGAGGTGGCCTAGGTGAAGAGCAGAGGAAGTAAGCCCAGGAAAATTGGTACATCTCATTGGATGCCTACAGACTGCATTGCTAAAGTTGGTGCATACTGACCTATAGCAGCGAGCACAGCTCTGCCCGCTTCCTGTGCGCATGCATGGGGAGACGAGAGGTTTGTTGGTACAGCACACACGTGCCATTGTGGACGGCAGTCTAATTGCGGTCAATAGTTTTCATCCAGGTATTGCTGCAGCTCTACCCCACCCCCTACCGTAAGGAGTGATCCTGGAACACGCCTGCTGGTAATGCCTGAGTATACTCTGGAGACTCACATATACAAGCGTGATGTAAAAAAAAAAAGAATGCTTAGACGTCTTTTATGCCATTGCTGATAATAGAAGGTCCAAACACAAAAACAAAGCAGCCAGCGCTGACCCCACAAATATTCACAGTCTATATAGAAAACATTTTCTTGCTCTAGGTGCTGCAGCTCTCTCAAGGATCCACTGGGTGGCGGATTTAATCTGAAATATACAAGGAAAAGAGAGCGCACGGCTGCCCAAGTGTAATTCCATTTTAATGATACAAATGCATTTGTATCATTAAAATGAAATTACACTAGGGCAGCCGTGCGCTCTCTTTTCCTTGTATATTTCTGATAATAGAAGGGCAGCCCATGCTTCAGGAAGTACATCCCACTGCCCTCTATGGAGCTGATCTCTAGGCTTACCTTTTTTTTTTTTTTTTTTTTTTTTTTTTGCTGCTGATCCACATTGTCATTCTCTCAGTTTTTTCTGTCCTTTATAATTTTTGCTGTTTGCCATATAAAGTTGTGATGTTTAGGGCTGACTTCAGTGAGTGTACTGCTGTTCTCAGGCATTATATGAAAAAATATATACCTGGCATCCCTTTTAGATGTGCATCCTAAGGGCTGCCAATGGGGGAGTTGGGTACCAGGGGGCCCAGACAGCAGGGGGACCAGTGTGGCACGTAGGGAGGATCATTACAGAACAATGCACTATGTCTGTGTCTCTCCCTTCAGCAGCTTTAAGACGGTTTCTCCCTCCTGCCTGCCTTTCAGCTGCTGGAGGGAGATATCCAGACACAGGATGTCCTTCTGTAATTGTCCTCTCGTCCCGCCACATTGATCCCCCCTCCCCTGGGCTGGCCACACCCGTTTCTCCCCCTGTGTGCCCCTCCTTGTGCACAGGCGGATGGAAAGGGCTAGTAAATATGTCATTTACCAGCCCCTTCCTTTTCTGATTTGGAGACAATCGGTACTGATCGCTCCTGTGTCCATTCATTACTGAGCATAGTATACTCTGTTTACTATGTTTCAATTTCTGAATTATTTCTGTCTCAAAGATGAGATGTCAGGCGTCTATTTGAACCCCTGATATTTCGTCCAAACCACTGACACCCCCCTCTCCACCAACAGTGTTGTGTGAAACAAAAAAAAAATATATATTAAAAAATTGAATACATTTTTTTTTTTTTTATTATTATTATTTTTTTACAATTTTAAAAAACTTTATTTTTGAAATTCTGGTGGGTACAGGCTGCATGGGGCCCCGTGATTTCTAATGGCAGTCCTGTGCATCCTGGCTGGCCATTGGGTGCTGTGGACTTTAGCTTTGCATTCAGGTGATCGTTTGTTTATTACACTATTGACACCTAGTCTGTTGAGCTGTGTTTTTTTTCTTCACACCAACACCAGAAATGTATGGTGTGAACAGAGCACATAGAAAACAATTATATAAGTATGTGGAACTCAGCACAGGGATGGTGCGTTTGCAGACCTGGACACACAGGCATGGGAAGGTGGGAACTCCTCATAATGGGCACAGGAGGTATTACAGATCTGGGATTCAGTTGAGGGATGGTGGGAACTCCTACCAATAGACACAGCAAATGTTTAGTCCTAGGAACTCAGCACAGGGATGGTGGGAACTCCTCATAATGGGCACAGCGGTTATACAGACCTGGGAACTCAGCATAGGGATGGTGAGAACCCCTCATAATGGGCACAGCAGGTGTACAGACCCAGAAACTCAGCATAGGGATGGTGGGAACCCCTCATAATGGGCACAGCAGGTGTACAGACTCGGGAACTTGATCAGTGCTCACTAATAGTCCCCAAGAGAAAAAAGCTGTCAGATTATAAAGGCTGCATCCACCAAAAGTTGAATTAATAACTTTTAGTGGACTGACCATTTTAAAATGACTTTTTTGCTTTGCTTTGTTTTGTTTTTTTTAGTTTTTTTTGCTTTTTATGTGTGATAATTGTACGATTAAAGTTTTATTTTTCCAAAGAGTATTGAGTTAAGTGAGCACTGGCTGTATATATTTCTCCTATAGATCTGACCTCCTGTTTTATTGTTTTAGTTCTGTTTCATATAATGTATTTATTGTGTTGGGAGAAGGTTCTGGTTTATGTTTCATTCAATAGATCATCTGCTAATAAAAAAAATATTTTACATTGAATGTCATAGACAAATGTGGATTTTTTTTATTTATTTTATGACTATTTTTCATTATTTAAAGTTGAGCTCCGGCCTTAATATTTTTTAATTTAAAAATATTACTCAATAGCCAGATGGGATGAAATGTCACATTGTGTGCACCAAATGCTTTTTAAACCCGGATAATGCCTTATTATTATTCAGGATTTATATTGCGCCAACAGTTTACGCAGCACTTTACAATATAAAAGGGAGACAATACAGTTATAATACAATAAAATACAAGCAAATTAAGAGGGCCCTGCTCAGAAGAGCTTACAATCTATAACACCAAACAATCACTTCCAGCGCTGAGGTCCTCAGCTGTTGGATAGGACCATGCGACAAATCCAAATGCTTGGTGGATGCAGCCCTTCCATGGAATCCAAAATGGAACTACAAAAGCAAAGAAACAGAAAGTTGCAAACACCTACTAGTGCATTACCAAAAATGTAGTTGAGCAAATAAAATGGATGAAGATTGAATACTTACAAAAGTGCAACTGTTAAAAGCGCATGGGCCACAAGGTGCCATTCAGTGTAAGGTATGTATACTCCAATTATATCCCACTGTATAGCCAAGCTGACATGTTTTGGAGGGGGGCACCCCCCTCCCCCTCCCCTTCCCCTTCCTCAAACCTAAAGCTCATTTTATTTGCTCAAATATATTTTTGGTAATGTACCAGGTTCTTGCGCCTTCCTGTTTCTTTGCATTTGTAGTTCCAGATATTACCTGGTAAAAGTAGAAGTGACATTATTACGTTGCTGTGCAGACAGCAGAGCTGTGGGATGAACCAGCAGGCCCCACCCACTACAGGCTGCCTGCAGAATACTATAGAAGGGGGCGGAGACCAGAGCAATCTCCCTGTACAAGGAGATCGCAGAACAGTGCGAGGAGCCCAACAGGCCCCACCCACTACAGGCTGGCTGCAGAAAATGACAGAAGGGGCCGAGACGAGAGCAGTCATCCTGCACCAGGAGAGAGAGTGCTGAGCTGTGGGAGGGGCCCAGCAGGCCCCACCCACTACAGGCTGCCTGCAGAAAACTATAAAAGGGGGCGGAGACACGAGCAATCTCCCTGTACAAGGAGATCGCAGAGCAGTGCGAGGGGCCCCACCCACTACAAGCTGCCTGCTAAAAATGACAGGAGGGGGCGGAGACAAGACCAGTCCCCCTGCACAAGGAGAGAGAGCAGCAGTGAGCGGTCTTTATTACAGGGAGTCTCACACAGGGATTTTATTACAGGGATCTTATTACAGGGATTACTGCACAGATCTGGAAGAAATTCACAAAACACACCGAGATAAAAGTTACCTGATGAATGAATTTCGATAATATTGGTTTATACCGGAGTTCACTGTTAAGTTGCTCAATCATGATCCAGGAAATCTTCATCTGATCAAAATGTTTATCGTTGCTGCTTATTGATAAAGACTTCCTGCTCCTTTTAGGCTCCATTCACATCTTGGCGTGTCAGGCGACAATCGCGGTAAAAATCGCGCAAACAGAATCATGGCCGCCTGTCACCCAAAAGAAGCTCTTTCATGCAAAAGCGATCCGGGTGGCCATAGAATCGCCCAATCACTTTTTTTTTTTTGTGCTGCCCACCCCTCCAGCTGCGATGGTTCCCAGGCTCTCCCGTTCCTCCAGTGATCCTAGAACTGCGGTAAAATGCCCCGGCCTGTTTGGGAATATCCCATTCCCCGATGTGTATTATGTCACTTCCGGGGTCACAGCTTTCATTCCCGGATAATGTAGCTAAGGATGCAGCTAATCAAGCATGGTGTGGAGGGGGGGTGTAAAATTTGGCATTATCACCATGCCAGTAATAGAGGTAATCTGTTTTGGTGAAAAACAAGAATGGATTTTCCTCTCTTTGGAGAGGTTTACTTCCACTTCCTGTTGTGTCCCTGGGACAGGAAGTAAGGGGGGCATTTCTCAAGGGGACAAAGCAATAAAAAAAAAAAACCTGGCAGGGGCTCCCATCCATCAGCACTCCATCCAAAAAAAAATACATTTAGGTGGACCCTCTTGTCAGGGGGTCAGTTCTACTTTTCTTTCAATATGACACATTTTTGGGGGATTTTTTTTCAAAAATCTAATAACAATTGGGATAATCAGATTTCCCAATTTTTTTTTTCATTTTGTCTTCCCATATACTGTAGAAGGTGGAAGTAAAATAAGATTTGGGTATATAGTATACTGCAGATGCTGCCAATCAAGTGTTTTCTATATAACTCCCCATGTTTTATTTTCAGCATTTTTTTTTCTTCCTCTTCACCATAAATGGAATTTTCACAAGGATAAAACTCCGCTTTGATTCCCAGTGCAGCCTGGGAGGGTAAGGGGCAAATACCTTCCACTCGCTGCCCCACCGCCAGCAGAAAATTCTGTGCTACTTCTGGGAGTAAAGGAGGGCATAGGGTTCTGTGCGGTACAGCTTCAATCGCTAGGCCTGAGTACTGCCACAAGGGGGCAGCGTCTTTACCAGTGTGTGTGCTCCGTCCTGGTTCTGGGGGATTCCAGCAAGCAAACAGGGCAGCAGGGAACACATGGAAGATATCTGGTCTCCTTACCCCCCCCCCCCCCAACAGGAAAGAGGCTCAATAAACAGATGAAATACATAGAAGCTGTAAGAGTACTTTCACGCTGGCAGCACCGTCTGTTAGCGCTAAATCGATGCTTGTTTTTTCGGTGCTTTAGAGCTGTTTTAGGGGTGCTTTTCGGCCACTAGCAGGGCAATTTTTAGCCGCCAAAAAAAAGTAAAAACTCCAGTTTTGCGGCGCTTTCAAAGCGCTTTGGATGCACTGCCCATTCATTGCAATGGGCAGGGGCTTTTTGGGAGGGCTAAATACAGCGCTCTCAAACCGCCTCAAAGATGCTGCTTTCAGGACTTTTCGTAACATCCCGTAAGCGCACCGCCCCAGTGAGAACAGACACACTGCAATGAATGGGAGGCGGTTTTCAGGCACATTGCAGAGGCTATTTCTAGCGGTTAAGCGCCTGAAAACCACCCCTAGCGTGAAAGTAGCCTTTTATACACTATAGTGTCAAAAGTATTGGGAACTTTAATGGCGTCCCAGTCTTAGTCCGTAGGGTTCAATATTGAGATGGCCCACCCTTTGCACCTATAACAGCTTCAACTCTTCTGGGAAGGTTGTTCACAAGGTTTAGGAGTGTGTCTATGGGAATGTTTTACCATTCTTCCAGAAGCGCATTTGTGAGATCAGGCACTGATGTTGGACGAGAAGGCCTGGCTCGCAGTCTCCGCTCTATTCCATCCCCAAGGTGTTCTATCGGGTTGAGGTCAGGTCTCTGTGCAGGCCAGTCAAGTTCCTCCACCCCAAACTCGCTCATCCATGTCTTTATGGACCTTGCTGTGTCGGAGCATGTCTCCGCCAAGTGAATGAAGGGGATTAGGTAAGTAAAAAGGGGGGGCTGGGGGGCCGGTCACTGCCAGAAGTTTTTTTTACCTTAATGCATAGGGTGCATTAAGGTGAAAAAACACGAGGGTTTACAACCCCTTTAAGAACTGAGCCTCTTTTTTGAGACCAGTTAAAATCTGGGGGGTTTTTTGCTAGAAAATTACTTAGAACCCCCAAACATTATATATATTCTTTTCTAACACCCTAGAGAATAAAATGGTGGTCGTTGCAATACTTTATGTCACAACGTATTTAACGCAGTGGTCTTACAAGCACACTTTGTTTGGTAAAAAATACACTTTAAAATAAGACAACAGTAAAGTTAGCCCAATTTGTTTTATATTATGAAAGATAATGTTACGCCGAGTAAATTGATACCCAACATGTCACGCTTCAAAATTGCGCCCCGCTTGTGGAATGGTGACAAACTTTTACCCTTAAAAATCTCCATAGGCAACATTTAAAAATTTATACGGGTTACCAGTTTTGAGTTACAGACGTTGGTAGAATTATTGCTCTCGCTCTAACGATCGCGGCAATGCCTCACATGTGTGGTTTGAACACTGTTTTCATATGGGGGCGCGACTTACGTATGCGCTCGCTTCTGCGCGTGCGCTCGGCGAGACGAGGCGCTTTAAAAAAAAAAATTCTTATTTATTTTACTTTTTAGCTTTTTTTTTTACTCTGTTTGGGTACTTTTATTCCTATTACAAGGAATGTAATCTTCCCTTGTAATAGAAAAAAAGCATGACAGAACCTCTTAAATATGAGATCCAGGGTCAAAAAGACTTCAGATTTCAAATTTACACTAAAATGTAATAATAAGAAAAAACAAAAAAAAATTGAAATGTCATTTAAAAAAATAATAATAATAATTTGCTCCTTTTAAGAGTATTGGGCGTCGCTTCCGTTATCCGATGTTATGGAGCCGAGTTGGGACCATCATTCCCTTTACTTGGCTCCAGACTATGGACATGATAAGACCTGACGGCTCCGGTAAGCGGCGGAGACAGCCGAAGCACGGCGGGAGGGGGGGCACCTCTCCTGCCCCCCTATAAAAGCGATCTTGCAGCGAATCTGCCGCTGAGACCACTTTTATCTGAAAGAAGAAGCTATCTGCTGCCATAAGAACGGTATTCCTCTTCAAACAGCCGCCGTATAATGATGACGGGCGGCCCGTAAGTGGTTAAAGCAGTATTAAACCCAAAAGCAAACATTTATTATATTGCAGCTTACCAATCCTCAGATGTGATGGCTGCATTAATTTTCTCTTTTTAGGCTTTTCTTTCCTTTATTTTTTCCCAGGTGTTCCAACCATTAAGTCTGTTGTTTTTCAACAGAACAAGCTCTCCTACAGATGTAGCAGTTACAGGGATGTGACAAACAATTTAACACCGACAGAGTTTCTTACAATGATCAGCTATTATTTACTCATATAAAAGCTTTATCCCAAAAGGAAAAAACTGCTGTAACTGAGTAACTGATTATAAAGTGTGATCTGGAGTTTGGCTTCAATTTGTTAGTGTATCTAAATCTGCTAGTACATCCATCACTCCCCTCCCACCCAGACTGACAACGCTAAGTCCTAAGTTGTCTCTGTTGCTGCTTCATCCAGTGTGGAGGCGCTCTAATACAGGGGGGGGGGGGGTTACTGGCAAGATCACCAGGAGAAAACAGAGGGGGGGGGGGGCTTAAAAAAAGAAAACAAATGCAGCCACCGCATCTAATGATTGATATGCTAACAATATATTATATTTCTGATGTTCGGTTAATACCGCTCGGAACTATCTATTCAATTTGAATAAGATTAGGTCAGCCTTTGTGCTACATAGTTGAAGGTAATTCTACAGGAGATTGTTCAATCAGATTGCATAGTGTATGGTCAGCTTAAGGCTTAATGTAGACGGGACGTTTTTACAACCTCTCCTGAACGATTTAACTTGACAGATAGTAACCCACGTTTAAAGGTTCTATCCCAATCAGATGTCTGCACACACGTGTTTACCTTTATAAATTAAATGCCAAACCAGCTGGCAAAAGATCATAAAAAATTCATGATTTTACTGATTATTTAAAACTGATTTTAACAGTTTTTTTTGAATATCTGATTAAGCCCAAGAAAAATATTCATCTTGTGTGTGTGGGCATCAAAGGTCGACCAAGCGTTTCGCAGGGTGATCCTGCTATATTGTATGAGCAATGTCTTCTTGTGTGTTTGTGTTGTGTATGTTTTCTTTTTCTTTTATTATAGGCTGTCATAATATGAAACTGACAGCAGATGGCGCTGTTAGTTTACAGTTGGTTGCAGTTTTACCCCTTTTTTTTTTTTTTTTTTTTAAATGACAAATATATTGACTATCAGCATCAAGTAATTGTGTGTAAAATCATGTGCCTATATTTTATTCATATAGCTCTGACATATACCACAGTTTTGTGCAGAGAATACTGAGCCAGTCACATCAGTGATTGCACCAGAGGAGCTTTCACTCTAATGCCCCCCCCCCCCCCCCCCCAGTCACACACTATTATTATACATTTATATAGCTCTGACATATACCACAGTGCTGTACAGAGAACACTGAGCCAGTAACATCAGTCTCTGCACCAGAGGAGCTTACACTCTAATGTCCTCCCCCCCCCCCCCCCCCCCCAGTCACACACTATTATTATACATTTATATAGCTCTGACATATACTGCAGTGCTGTGCAGAAAACACTGAACCAGTAACATCAGCCTCTGCACCAGAGGAGCTTTCACTCTAATGTCCCCCATAGTCATACGCTATTAGTTAGCATTTATATAGCTCTGACATATTCCATAGCGCTGTACAGAGAACACTGAGCCAGTCGCATCAGTCTCTGCAGCTTACACTCTAATGTCCTCCCACAGTCACACACTATTATTATACATTTATATAGCTCTGATATATACCGCAGAGCTGTAAAAAAAAAAAATCTAAGATGGTCACATCATTTCCAGCACCAGAGGAGCTTACACTCTAATGCGCCCCCCCCCCCCCCCATAGACGCACTCTATTATTATTATACATTTAGGCCGGCCATATATGGATTAAAATATGGACCGGTTCAGTATGGACTGGACACATTTCAATTCATGTATGGGCAGGTTGGTTGTACACATGACGATCTATCGATCGACTTGTGTACAACCAGCCTGTTGCAGATTTTCTCTCTATCAGCACCACTGCCTATAGCTGTGTTGGTGCTGATCAGTGTATTCTAATGACAGGGAAGTCTCCCCACTGTCAGAATACAAAGACACAGCGGGAGGGAGTCCCCCCATCCACACCGAGTGCGTGGATGGGGGGAATCAAATCATTTTCTTTTGTTCAACGCTCTGGTTGAACAAAAAAAGAAGACTCGTGTATGGCCAGGCTTCTACAGCTCTGACATATACTATGGTGTTGTACAGAGAACGCTGAACCAGTCACATCAGTCTCCTTACCAGAGGAGCTTACACTCTAATGTCCCCCCACAGTCACACACTATTATCATTCTACATTTATATAGCTCTGCCATATACCGCAGTGCTGCACAAAGAACACTGAGCCATTCACATCAATCTCTTCACCAGAGGAGCTTACACTCCAATGCACCCCCCCCCCCCCCCCCCAGACAGTCACACACTATCATTATACTTTTTTATAGCTCTGCCATATACTGCAGTGCTGTAGAAAGAACACTGAGCCAGTCACATCAGTCTCTTCACCAGAGGAGCTTACAATCTAATCCCCCCCCCCCCCCCAGTCACACACTATAATTATGAACACTGAGCCAGTCACATCAGTCTCTTCACTAGAGGAGCTGCCAATCCCCCCCCCCCCCCCCCACTCACAGCTTTGACATGTACTACAGTGTTGTACAGAGAACGCTGAACCAGTCACATCAGTCTTTTCACCAAAGGAGCTTACAATCTAATCCCCCCCCCCCCCCCCAGACAGTCACACACTATAATTATACTTTTGTATAGCTCTGACATATACCAAGGTGCTGTACAAAGAACACTGAGCCAGTCACATCAGTCTCTGCACCAGAGGAGCTCACACTCTAATGTCCCCCACAGTCACACTTAACCACTTAAGCTCCAGAAGGTTTTACCCCTTTCATCACCAGAGCATTTTTTGCTATTTGGCACTGCGTTTTTTTAATTGCGCAGTCGTGTAACACTGTACGCAAATTTACAATTTTTTCCACAAATAGAGCTTTTTTCTAGTGGTATTTGATCTCCTCTGCGGTTTTTATTTTTTATTATATAAACAAAAAAGACCACAGATACAGAAAAGACACAGATACAGTGATACTGGAGAGGTTGCCATTGTCAAATAACCATGTATTATCTGTGCGTGGAACGCATTCCATACACAGATGATACATTGTTATTTGACAATGGCAACCTCTCCAGTGTCACTGTATCTGTGTATCTATAGAGCTTATTGTATAGGACACTTTTGCTGTGTCTTAAAAAAAAAAAAAGATATGTATATTTTATTGTGTTGTAATAAAATTATAAATTTTTTTATACTTATTTTGCGTATATCTAGCCTGTGTACGGTACCATAAAAGTACCATAAATGTCCATTCATAGCCTGAATTCAGCATTCTCTACATAGTATATTTTCCTAGAAAATTACTTAGAACCCCCAAACATATATATATATATTTTTAGCAGAGACCCTGGAGAATAAAATGGTAATTGTTGCAATAATTTATCTCACACTGTATTTGCACAGCGGTCCTTCAAACACAATTTTTTTTTGGGGGGGGGGGGGGGGATTACACTTTAATGAATAAAAAACAAAACACAATATATACCCCAATTTTTTTTTTTGTATAATGTGAAAGATGATACATGGTTATTTGACAAAGGCAACCTCTCCAGTGTCACGGTATCTGTGTAACTATAGAGCTTATTGTATAGGACACTTTTGCTGTGTCTTTTAAATAAAAAAAAAAAAGATATGTATATTTTAATGTGTTGTAGTAAAATTTAATTTTTTTATACTTATTTTGTGTATCCCTAGCCTGTGTACGGTACCGTAAAAGTACCATAAAAGTCCATTCATAGCCTCAATTCAGCATTCTCGACATAGTATTTTTTGTTAGAAAATTACTTAGAACCTCCAAATATATATATATATTATATATAAATATATATATATATATATATATATATATATATATATACAGTGGCTTGCGAAAGTATTCGGCCCCCTTGAACTTTTCAACCTTTTGCCACATTTCAGGCTTCAAACATAAAGATATAAAATTTTTATTTTTTGTGAAGAATCACCAACAAGTGGGACACAATTGTGAAGTGGAACGAAATCTATTGGATATTTTAAACTTTTTTAACTAATAAAAAAATGAAAAGTGGGGCGTGCAAAATTATTCGGCCCCCTTGTGTTAATACTTTGTAGAGCCACCTTTTGCTGCGATTACAGCTGCAAGTCGCTTGGGGTATGTCTCTATCAGTTTTGCACATCGAGAGACTGAAATTCTTGCCCATTCTTCCTTGCAAAACAGCTCGAGCTCAGTGAGGTTGGATGGAGAGCGTTTGTGAACAGCAGTTTTCAGCTCTTTCCACAGATTCTCGATTGGATTCAGGTCTGGACTTTGACTTGGCCATTCTAACACCTGGATACGTTTATTTGTGAACCATTCCTTTGTAGATTTTGCTGTATGTTTGGGATCATTGTCTTGTTGGAAGATAAATCTCCATCCCAGTTTCAGGTCTTTTGCAGACTCCAACAGGTTTTCATCCAGAATGGTCCTGTATTTGGCTGCATCCATCTTCCCCTCAATTTTAACCATCTTCCCTGTCCCTGCTGAAGAAAAGCAGGCCCAAACCATGATGCTGCCACCACCATGTTTGACAGTGGGGATGGTGTGTTGAGTGTGATGAGCTGTGTTGCTTTTACGCCAAACATATCGTTTTGCATTGTGGCCAAAAAGTTCGATTTTGGTTTCATCGGACCAGAGCACCTTCTTCCACATGTTTGGTGTGTCTCCCAGGTGGCTTGTGGCAAACTTTAGACGAGACTTTTTATGGATATCTTTGAGAAATGGCTTTCTTCTTGCCACTCTTCTATAAAGGGCAGATTTGTGCAGTGTACGACTGATTGTTGTCCTATGGACAGACTCTCCCACCTCAGCTGTAGTTCTCTGCAGTTCATCCAGAGTGATCATGGGCCTCTTGGCTGCATCTCTGATCAGTCTTCTCCTTGTCTGAGCTGAAAGTTTAGAGGGACAGCCAGGTCTTGGTAGATTTGCAGTGGTCTGATACTCCTTCCATTTCAAAATGATCGCTTGCACAGTGCTCCTTGGGATGTTTAAAGCTTGGGAAATCTTTTTGTATCCAAATCCGGCTTTAAACTTCTCCACAACAGTATTACGGACCTGCCTGGTGTGTTCCTTGGTCTTCATGATGCTCTCTGCGCTTTCAACAGAACCCTGAGACTATCACAGAGCAGGTGCATTTATACAGAGACTTGATTACACACAGGTGGATTCTATTTATCATCATCAGTCATTTAGGACAACATTGGATCCTTCAGAGATCCTCGCTGAACTTCTGGAGTGAGTTTTCTGCACTGAAAGTAAAGGGGCCGAATAATTTTGCACGCCCCACTTTTCAGTTTTTTAATTGCTAAAAAAGTTTAAAATATCCAATAGATTTCGTTCCACTTCACAATTGTGTCCCACTTGTTGGTGATTCTTCACAAAAAATTACAATTTTATATCTTTATGTTTGAAGCCTGAAATGTGGCAAAAGGTTGAAAAGTTCAAGGGGGCCGAATACTTTCGCAAGCCACTGTATATATATATTTTTAGCAGAGACCCTGGAGAATAAAATGGTAATTGTTGCAATAATTTATGTCACACTGTATTTGCACAACGGTTCTTCAAACGCAATTTTTTTTTTTGGGGGGGGGGGGGGGATTACACTTTAATGAATAAAAAACAAAACACAATATATACCCCAATTTTTTTTTTTTGTATAATGTGAAAAGATGATACATGGTTATTTGACAAAGGCAACCTCTCCAGTGTCACGGTATCTGTGTAACTATAGAGCTTATTGTATAGGACACTTTTGCTGTGTCTTTCAAATAAAAAAAATAAAAAAAGATATGTATATTTTAATGTGTTGTTGTAGTAAAATTGAATTTTTTTATACTTATTTTGTGTATCCCTAGCCTGTGTACGGTACCGTAAAAGTACCATAAAAGTCCATTCATAGCCTCAATTCAGCATTCTCTACATAGTATTTTTTGTTAGAAAATTACTTAGAACCTCCATATATATATATATATATATATATATATATATATATATATATATATATATATATATATATATATATATATATTTAGCAGAGACCCTAGAGAATAAAATGGTAATTGTTGCAATATTTTATGTCACACTGTATTTGCACAGCGGTCCTTCAAACGCAATTTTTTTGGGGAGAGATTACACTTTAATGAATAAAAAACAAAATAAAACACAATATATACCCCAAATGTTTTTTGTATAATGTGAAAGATGATACATGGTTATTTGACAAAGGCAACCTCTCCAGTGTCACAGTATCTTTGTAACTATAGAGCTTATTGTATAGGACACTTTTGCTGTGTCTTTTAAATAATAATAAAAAAAAAGATATGTATATTTTAATGTGGTGTTGTAATAAAATTTAATTTTTTTTATACTTATTTTGTGTATCCCTAGCCTGTGTATCTAAAAAGCCCATTCATAGCCTCAATTCAGTATACTCTACATAATTGTTAGGACGTAGGCACCATTTCTGTATCTTATTATAGCTGGTACTTCTTTAACTAGCAAAAGAATACTATTTGAAACTTTTAAACAGAAAAGTCCTGGTATTCCAGTGGTTAAAAAAAACCCCCACATAGCTCGAAGCTTAATAAAATGCATGAGCTTCTTTGCTGCTTTTGCGGTGTGTAAAGCAGTACAGTAAAACCTTGGATTGCAAGCATAATTCGTTCCAGAAACATGCTTGTAATCCAAAGCACTTGTATATCAAAGCAAATTTCCCCATAAGAAATAATGGAAACTCAAATGATTTGTTACACAACCATTTATTCATAAGTCCTTCAGTTTATAGTCCTTATAAAGAGATTATAGCAATGTGATCGGTTGTGTAACCATTAAATGTCCATCCACAAATGGAAGCCTCCACAAGGGGATTAGAAGCAAAATCCATCAGGAGCTCCAGAGTATAAAAGAGAAGAGAGGTGCCTCTAAGTGTAGCAATAAGTTGCTAAATGTTGTTCCTTCATTAAATGTAACCATATTGCTACACTTAGAGGCGCCTCTCTTCTCTTTTATACTCAGTTGTAACATGACGCTACTTGTATATCAGGACATCGCTTGTATATCAAGTCAAAATTTGTTTTAAAATTTTGCTTGTCTTGCAAAACGCTCTCAAACCAAGGTATTACTGTATATTGAAATAAATAGGCTGTCCTATACGTGATGCACCAAAATCTATATATTGTATACATGCAATGTGCTACATATGAGCAGGGGCGGACTGACCATTGAGCCACTCGGGCACTGCCCGAGGGCCCTGGGCCACTAGGGGGCCCCATCAGGGTTGCCAGCCTCAGTAAAACCAGGGATAGTATGTATAAATCTGTGTTTTTTTTTTTTTACATCTGTCTGTGTATACATGTATGTGTATACTGTGTGTGTGTATACTGTGTGGCCCCATAATCTCTGATTGCCTGGGGGCCCCATAATCTCCTATTGCCCGGGGGCCCCATGAGTTATCAGTCCGCCCCTGCATATGAGGCATAAGATTAAAATCTCCCACAAGGAGATCATTATTTTGAGAAATAGGCTGATATGTGTCTATCAATGTTTTTGAACAAAATGTATTTTATTTGTGGAAATGTATCGATTACCCTGTTGTTTGGGTACCAGCACTTTGGTTATGTATGGAAGATTTCCGTTTTCTTCTGAAATAAAATAAATTATAAGCGTAAAATCTCCCACAAGGCCGTCACTTGTTATTTTAAAATGGCGCAGAAAGCACACCTGAATGTACTCCTCCCCAATGTATTGAAGAAGCTGCTATAAATATTAGTTTTGGGTGGAGTGCTCCTTTAAGAAATGACAATGGTGCTTCATATAAAAAAAAAGGAAGTGTTAGCTGCGTGTGATGTTTCCTGTGTAGCGCGAACGTCTTCTGATCCTTGCAATGATCCGACAATGGGTGACAGGGAGTGTGACATGACAGGCGCATTGGGTTCACGTTCCACCCAGGACAGGCAGACTTCCTCAGGGCTCTGTATAGAACGTCTCGGAGGCCTCGTCTCTCCCGCTTCCTGTTCCTCCAGGATTCAATGATGAAAGTCGCTCTCACACCATCCAGCATGAACAGACAAACTCCATGTGTGTTATCTGAGGCCCACCTGCTCCACAAAGGGGCTTCAAAGGCTCCGAGTATTTTCCTGCCCACTATCAGCAATTCTAAACACAACCATCATTTTTCATAAAGTAGATGTACACCCTAATTGGATATTTAGTTTGTTCTCTTCACTATGTATGATAAACAATTGCCATTTTTATTAAAATAAAACACGTTTTTTTTTTTCATTCTTTGTTGTATCTTAGAGCTACTGATCTCCTGCAACCTCTTTGCAGCCACTTCATACATTCATACCCTCCAACGATGGCTGCATGGCATTTTTCAGGGCAGGTTTCCTGATGGTGACAACTGTGGACCAGGCTTGTGCAATGTGTGTTGAAACGGCCACTTGTAGTCTCAATCAGAAGCCCCTTGGGACAGGGTGACAACACAGGGGCACAATTGAGATGCAGGGACAGAGCGTTGTCAACCTAAAACAGGAAGAGCCCAAACAAGGACCTTCATGGTGGCATCAACATGTGTTATTTTAGTCAGAGCTGCAGATTTAAAAACAAGAAAAACAACTTTTAAAATTAAAGGCTTTGTAAAGGCAGAAGGTTTTTTTATCTTAATACATTCTATGCATTAAAATAAAAAGCCTTCTGTGTGCAGCAGCCCCCCTCAGCCCCCCAATACTTACCTGAGCCCCATCTCAATCCAGCAATGTGCATGAGTGCCTCAGCTGGGACTCTCCCTCCTGATTGGCTGAGACTCAGCAGCTGCACCATTGGCTCCCGCTGCTGTCAATCAAAGTCAGTTAGCCAATCAGGATAGACGGGGGGCAGGGCTGAACAGCGGCTCAATGTTTGAATGGACACACAGAGCTGCAGCTCGGCTCGGGCGCCTCCAGAGCAAGCTGCTTGCTCTGGGGGCACTCAACAGTGGGGAGGGGCCAGGAGCTCCAAAGTGGGACCCGAGAAGAGGAGGATCTTGGATGCTCTGTGCAAAACCAATATACAGAGCAGGTAAGTATAATATGTTTGTTATTTTTAAACAAAAAAAAAAAATAGACTTTAGCATCACTTTAAATTAACAGTTTAACTGCTTGCTGACCACCCTATAGCACTTTTACAGCTACAAGGCAGCAGCTGTGCACCAGATCACGTATATATAGGTGATTCCGGACTTTCGCCTGCAGGGGGCAGCCACACACCGCTTCTGCTGTTATAATTCACAGCAGAAGCCGATCTGCGGCACTCGATATCCTCCAGCACCCACCGATCGCCGTCAACACACGCCTATGTAAAGAAGGCATATTTCAGTTCTGACAGGGGGTAAGGGATGATCCTGTGTTCCTGCAAAGTAGGGACTAGAATCAATCTCTTCCCCTAGTGAAAGCAGTACATAGTGTACACAAAAACACTGGCTAGGCACACAGTTAACCCTTGGATCACCCTAGATGTTTAACCCCTTCCCAGCCAGTTTCATTAGTACAGTGACAGTGTATATTTTTAACACTGATCGCTGTATTGATGTCAAAAGTGTCAGTTAGTGTCCAATTGTACGCTGCAATATCGCAGTCTCACTATAATTCGCTGATCGTCGCCATTACTAGTATAAATAAGAGTTCCATAAATATATCCCATAGTTTGTAGACGCTATAACATTTGCGTAAACCAATCAATATACGCTTATTGGGATTTGTTTTACCAAAAATATGTAGCAGAATACATATTGGCCTAAATTTAGAAATTAGATTTTTAAAAGTTATTTATGGGATGTGTTTTATAGCAGAAAGCAAAACATTTTGTTTTGTTTTTTTTGTTTTGCTTTTTCAAAATTGTCTGCATTTTTTTGTTTATGGCGCAAAAAATAAAAACACCAGAGATGATCAAATACCACCAAAAAAAGCTCTATTTGTGGGGAAAAAAATAACATAAACTTTATTTGGCTACAGTGTCACACGACTGCGCAATTGTCAGTTAAAGTACCGCAGAGACGTATCGCAAAAAATGGCCTGGTCATGAAGGGGGGTAAAGCTTCCGGAGGTCAAGTAATTAAAGCTTATATGGGAAACAGTAGTAATTTTGGTGAGTTTTATTTTGTCAAGTTTATAAACTGATGTTTTATAGCAGTTTTTTTTTTTAATAAAATCTTTTATTTTACACATAAACATTTATTTAGCCCCCCGTTCACACCAGTGTGGCTTTGAAATCACGCTACTTCAGCGCAATTTCAAAGCCGCACATCAGTGCAATCTGCACCGCCGATTTTATTAACAGAAGTCTATGCAAGTCGCGATAAAATCAGTAAAAAGTAGTGCAGGAACCTTTTTCATAATCGCTGCAACATGAGTCGCAGCAATAGGAGCGGTTCCATTGCCGACATTAGTGTGCGACTTGTCATGTGATTTGGAACTGTCGAATCACATGACCATATGCACCAACAGATAAAAAGGGGAGGGCCAGAGACAGTCAGGCTGGGAAGGAAAGGGCTAGATGGCACTGGACATCCTCCACCCAGGAAATGAGGCGGGGCTCTATCTGATTTGCTGCAGCTTCTAATGCACATTGTGAGAAGCTCACAGTGTGCGGTGAAATCAGAGTAAGCCATTTCAGTCAAGGAGAGGAGCCGGTACAACTGTGCAAGACTGGAGGGAAGGCCGGAGGGCAGATTTAACTCTTCCTCACGTTATCCAAAACTAAAAAAAATGTTGGCTGGAGTTAGGCTTTAGAAGGCATTCCTGGCTTCTTTAACTGGAAAAAAAAATAGCAAAAACACTGTTTTCTATGGAAATCCTCCAAACGATTTGTTTTTGCATTTCTCTGCATACATGAAGTTTATTGGTCATGATAATTTGGATTGGCACACAGTGACCTCCTTATACAGATATCTGTAGAGTCAGGAGGATTTTGAGAGAGGGAGACACATGTATGACCAGAGTTTATCCATTACTGCTGGAAAAAAAAATGGGGGGAGGGGGTAATAGCCATTAAAGTAGTACCATAGGGAAAACTTTTTTTTCCATTTTGGATCGAACAGGGGCCCTCCCCTATTTGATCCAAAATGGAAAAAAAAGTTTTCTCTATAGCACTACTTTAATGGCTATTACCCCCTCCCCCCATTTTTTTTTAATAGCAGTGATGGATAAACTCTGGTTTAAAAAAAAAACAACATGACAGGGGTTATAACCCTTCGTAACCCCTGTCAGTTTTTTTTTTTTAACTTCTAAAAAAAAACAAATTTTTATTGTCATCTTTTGTGCATCTATAAATAATAATAAAAAAAGTAAATAAAAAATAAACTGTGCTTGTGTAATAAAATATCAAAAGAAAAAACAAATAAGGGGAAAAAATTGTGCAAATCAACCAACAAATATTTTATATATATATATATATATATATATATATATATATATATATATATATATATATATATATATATATATATATATATATATATATGTATATAGATAGATAGATAGATAGATAGATAGATAGATAGATAGATAGATAGATAGATAGATAGATAGATAGATAGATAAAAAAATGATAAAATAAAAATAAAAAGAGATATTAGTCCATGAAAAGTCCACGTGAATAAAGAAGTTCTCCTCTTAGGTGCTCGCTGGATTAGGGAATGAATATCCATCACCAAATGAAACATGGCATCCTTATGTGAAACCACCACCTTTTGTAGATAAATTGCACACTTACTAGCTGTACATAGACCTTCTATCAGAGAAAGGCTCCAACCATTCTCCCCCAGGGAACCAGGAAATGTATATTTGTCCTCCGCCAAACATCCTCTCATTTTAATACATATAGGGACACGGAAAACAAAGTGCTCCAATAGCTTAAAACCCTTTTATATGCTTAATACAAATTAAAAAAACACACACGTACATCACGAAAAAAACAGCTTTATACAGTAAATCTCCTCGCCGGCAGTAAAACAAGCACCTGCACTTCTGGGATTGCGAGAGTACGATGACATCAGCCTTTCCACCCTACGCATTTCGTCATACATGACATCATCCAGGGCACAAGGACGTCAGCACGTAGCTCTTTCCTACGTGTGGCGTCATATGTGACGTCATTCAGCACCCTGGATGACATCACATTAGACGAAATGCATAGGGCGGAGCTATGTGCCGACGCCATTGCGCCCCGAATGATGTCACATATGACGGAACGCATAGGGTGGAGCTATGTGCTGAAGTCATCACGCTCTGGCAAACCCAGAAGTGTGGGTGTTTGTTTTACTGGCAGCGAGATTCACTGTATAGCGCTTTTTTTTTCCTTGCACTTGATTGGGTATTCTTTACAAAGGGAAGCGTCAGCACATTCACTAAGCTCTAGGGAGAATTAGTTCAACTGCACTTGCAAAGTGCACAGTCTATTTGTCTGTAGTAAATAAAGCCCTATGTCTGGGCTTTTTGTGTGCTGCTGTACCTTTAAGAAGGAAGAGGCTGCCTCCAGATGCACCTGTTCTTATGGTGGTCATACACACTTTGATAAATGATCAATTTATTTTTTGATCAATTTATTTTTTAACAATCTATAGTAGTGAACCCATTCGATATGCCACACATGGGAAAGTGGATTTTGAGCAATAGTTAAGATACAACTGTAATTTACGACTATGTTATCGATAGCATCCCTGTTTCTACCAGGTAGTCTCATAATAATCTGATTGATCAAAATATCATTGTATTCATGAACCAAATATTTCGGTGCTGCTGACTGGTACAAAGCAATTGATAATAAAACTGTATCGAAAAAGCCCTGATCAAATGTTGTGGGAAAATCTGATCCTTTCTTTTTTTTTTCCTGTTTCACTTCCTCTTTAATTTGACTGCATTTTTTTTAAAGAAACAAATACAAATTGCAATGGGATTGAAATGGACTTCAAAGTTGGGAAAAAAAAAAAAAAACGACAGCAATCGATGATCAGATTTTTCCACCACATTGTCCCGGGTGAATTTTTAAGTTGTCATCCCAAAAGTATAAACAGCAAAGTTGGTGCTAACTGAAATTTAAAGAATGAATTTATGAAAAAAAGTGCTTAGAAAGGCGCCACCGGTCTTTAAAATTCAGTCTCAACTTCACAATCAACCAGATTCTGGTGGTCAAAATTGAACTTTTGGGTGGTTGCTGGCTTAGTTTTTTGCATATTCTTTCGATTGTGTTTGTCGTCATTAAGGCAAAGTGGTTGAAATTGGCCTAAAAATGGTCACATGTATGGAGATTGTACAATCAAATTGTAAAACGTATAGTCCTCTTAACCACTTACGGACCGCCCGCCGCAGTTTTACGTCGGCTGTTTGAAGGAGGATGTCGTTGTTATGGCAGCAGCTAGCTGCCATAACCCCAGTATCCCCTTCTTCAGCGAGTGGTCGCTTCAAGATAAAAGTGGTCTCTGCGGATTCACTGTGAGATCACATTTATTGGTGGGAGAGGGGCCCCCCCCTCCCGCCGTGATCCAGTGCCCTCCGCCGCTTACCGGAGCCGTCGGCGGTCACTAGCTGGGTATGGAGACGAGTGAGGGGAAGATGGCCCCCACCCGTCTCCATATATTTGCTGGTCAAAACGTCACTTCCGCCCACAGCTCTAAAAGGGCCATTTTTTTAAATTTTGATTTTTTTAAATGACAATTTTTTTATTTTTTTTTATTGCATGTAAGGCCCCTTTCACACTGGGGCGGTTTGCAGGCGTTATTGCACTAAAAATAGCGCCTGCAAACCGACCTAAAACTGCCGCTGCTGTTTCTCCAGTGTGAAAGCCCCGAGGGCTTTCACACTGAAGCGGTGCACTGGCAGGAGAGAAAAAAAACTCCTGCAAACAGCATCTTTGGAGCGGTGAAGAAGCGGTGTATTCACCGCTCCTTCACCGCTCCTGCCCATTGAAATCAATAGGGCAGCGCAGCAATACCGCGGCTATACCGCCGCTGTAACGGCGCTATGCGAGCAGTTTTACCCCTTTTTCGGCCGCAAGCAGGGGTTAAAACCGCACCGCTAGTGGCCGAATTCCGCCGCTAAAACGACAGTAAAGCGGCGCTAAAAATAGCGCCGTTTTACTGCCGACGCCCCCACCGAGCCAGTGTGAAAGGGCCTTAGTGTAAATGTGAGATCTGAGGTCTTTTTGACCCCAGATCTCATATTTAAGAGGTCTTGTCATGCGTTTTTCTATTACAAGGGATGTTTACATTCCTTGTAATAGGAATAAAAGTGACATAAAAAAAAAAAAAACTGTGTAAAAATAATAAATAAAAGGTAAAATAAATAAGAAAAAAAAATATTATTAAACGCGTCCCGTCACGACAAGCTCGCGTGCAGAAGCGAACGCATACATGAGTAGCACCCGCATATGAAAACGGTGTTAAAACCACACATGTGAGGTATCGCCGCGATCGGTAGAGCAAGAGCAGTAATTCTAGCCCTAGACCTCCTCTGTAACTTAAAACATGCAACCTGTAGAATTTTTTCCAAAAAAAGTGCGCTTGTAAGACCGCCGCGCAAATACGGTGTGACAGAAAGTATTACAACGACTGCCATTTTATTCTCTAGGGTGTTAGAAAAAATGTATAATGTTTGGGAGTTCTAAGTAATTTTCTAGCAAAAAAAAAACACAGTTTTTAACTTGTAAACAACAAATCTCAGAAAGAGGCTCGGTCCTTAAGTGGTTAAGTAACGTGCAAAGCCACTGGAGCAGATTATGAAAGCTCCCCCATCCAGTAGTGTTACTCTGCACAGAGCCGAACATTTGTGTTTATGAGCTTCTCACGCAGTGGTTGTGCCTGATAGGCCCTTTTCACACTGGCAATAAAAGCAAGCGTTTGAAGCACGTTTTTAAAGTGTTACTAAACTCACAACAGTAAAATCAGTTTGTATATGCAGTAAAGCATGCTTGTTATACTCACCGTGAAACCTAAGGGGTTAATCCTCTGCATTGTGTAAAAAGGCTGTTTGATCCTGTCTTCTCTGATCCTCCTCTTTTTCCACTGTCCCCAATCCATCTCCTGATAGAACAGAGAACAGGACAGTCAGAGGAGAATGAAAACTTCTCCTACAAGTTTTAATGAGACA
This sequence comes from Lithobates septentrionalis, assembly GCA_037952835.1. Lineage (NCBI taxonomy): Eukaryota > Metazoa > Chordata > Amphibia > Anura > Ranidae > Lithobates > Lithobates septentrionalis. The sequence continues at coordinate 28,062 of JBBDGP010005668.1, forward strand.
CTGATAGAAGTCACAAGACTGCTATATACTGCTGAGGCGAAAAGGTATTCAGCAGTTCATATTTACTAAAATAATTCCATTTCCATGCTCTGTGTACTGTGGGAGACCAGATATAGTGAATGCAGGGTCCGGGGTTTAGTAACACTTTAACGTGCTGAAAAAGGCCTTGTACAGCAGTCTGCAATTGATAATATGGACAGCACACAGAGCTGTTCACATTATAAAGAATGAAGCATTTGTGCTGAGTCGCCTTGCAGTGCATCAAAAATAAAGCTCAAGTTTGGGAGGAGTTCAAAATTCTTATGAATAGTTTGTATGACAATTTTACAGTCATGAGTTAACAGTCGGTTAAGTCTTAGTGTGCTTAGGTTAATTAAGGGTAGGTCATATCCATACACCACGCCAATCCCCCCATGGGCAACAAAAGAGATCCCATAGGGGTTGCCAGGAGGGATAATCACCAAATCGTTTAAAGGCCTACTTCTGTAACACCAGTTCTGTTTTGTAGAGTAGTATCTTTGTTATTATCTCTATTCTACATACTTATGTTTCTACATGTATGATTATATGCATTGAAATGTAAACGTTGTACATTGTGCACAATGTATGTTTCTTTAACTGAAATATGCCAATAAAAAAACTATTGAAGAAAAAAAAAAATAAAGCTCAAGTTTGGGAGGAGTTAAAGCATCTCAACCCCTTCCATTCAAGTCTATGGTAACGCACCATAAACGCGCCGCCACACGTTAGGCTTTGTTCACAACTATATAAACATAGGCATCTGGTGTGCGTTTTTATTGTGACTTTAATGCGTGTCAAATGCGTGTCAAATGCACCTAGTGATTTTGGGGAGCGTTTTAATGCACCCCTATTGCACGTTAAACGCGCGTCAAATGCAACGCATGCATTAACGCAATAGGAACGTTTGTTCAGCGTCAGTATTTTGAGCAAGAGTGAACAAGGCCAGGGTGGCCAGATCAATGCATGTCTGACTGACCACCATTAGCTTTGGTCAGTCCCAGCATACTGACTCTACTGCTGCCTAGACCCGACACATCCCCCTATACCTTGGCCATGGATCCAACCTACTACAATGACTAAAGGAAAACAAAAGTCCAAATCTGGGAATCTCTCAGTTGTATTTGGCTCCAGTTAAAAATAATATGCACTCATGTTAATAAAAGCCACAAAATAAAACACAATCGTTTGACCGGCTCAGCATAGTATTCCAAGTTAAGGAAATGACTGGATATGAAATACAGCCGGAGCTTGCCAAAAAAATGTCACTGGGCCCCTCAGATCTGCAGCAGAAGTTCATCTGGGTGACAGCTTACCCTGATCATCAAGATGTATCTCACTTCTGTACCTACTTGTCCATTTACCTGCAGGTCAAACTGGCTGGTTTCTTGAAGAAAATGAGAGCATGAAATCATTTTTACAGATAAGATAACTATTACAGGCATACCCCAATTTTAAGTACACAATGGGAGTTTATTTACTAAAGCTGGAAAGTGCAAAATCAGGCTCACTTCTGCATAGAAACCAATGAGCTTCCAGGTTTTATTACCAAAGCTTAATTGAACAAGCTGGGGTTAGAAGCTCATTGGTTTCTATGTAGAAGTGAGCCTGATTTTGCACTTTCCGGCTTTAGTAAATAAACCCCATTGTGTACTTAAAAGTGGGGTATGCCTGTAATTGGTTTGCTTCTGGAAAGAGATTCAGTGGGGTTGATTTACTAAAGGCAAATAGACTGTGCACTCTGCAAAGTGCAGTTACAATCTGCAAGAGCAGTTCCTCCAGAGTAATGAGCAGAAACTCTGCTGACTTTCATCATCCAATCATGTGCAAGCAAAAAAAATCTGTTTTTGTTTCATTTCCATTGCATGTGATTGGGTATTCTTTGAAAAATGAAACTTTACCTCATTTACTAAGCTCTGGAGAACAGCTGCATTTGCAAAGTGCACAGCCTTTAGTAAATCAACCCCAATATCCCCAATGTGTCATAAGAAACAGAATTAAAATAAAGCAATTGCCTATAGAAAACAGATTCTTCGGAATAAATGTAATTTCTTGTTAGGGGTTAGGTACTCTTTTGCTTTAAATAATTGCAATCTGTGAATAATTGTAATCCGTTAATAGTACAGGCGGAAAATGAATGCGAATTAGCGCACAGTCGATGATCAGCGCGGAGCCATCAACGATCAGCGCGGAGCCAGCCAACGATCAGCTCGGAGCCAGCCAGTGATCAGCGCGGAGCCAGCCAATGATCAGCACGGAGCCTAAGCACGTCTGCTGATCTCCACATTCCCTCTGGGCACCAATCTCCCCAACAGACGTAGAATAATGAGAAGTGACAGCTCAGCAGACCTTTCCAGAATGAGATATTTGGGGGCCCCGGAGCCCTCTGTGGGGTTCGGGAAGATCACAGCACTTCTCCATCTGCGAACACCCCGAACACAGCACTGAGCACAGCAACTGGGGGTACTACAGTGCCAGAGACTCGTGTATACTTTCAGGGGTCCATTTATTTTTTTGTTTCATGGGGTCCATTTATCAATGTTTTCATTCAAGATTCACACATTTGAACTTTATGGTAAAAGAACAAAATAAAACAAAACAAATAAAATAAAAATCTTGGAGGAAAGTTAGGTAAGTCCTGTGTGAAAACATTGATAACTAGACCCTTCAGTTGGTGTTTATGTCATGTATAACAGGGTGATTAATAAAAAGATACAAAGATATGAAGAGAAAAATATGTGTTACATTCTAATGGGAAAGGAGTGATAATATGGTAGGAGAGTATCTCGTTGTGGAGAGAAAGAAGGAAAAAAGGTAGGAAGGAATTAAGGAAAGAAAGAAAAAGAAAGAGAAAGAAAGAAGGAAGGAAAGAAAGAAAGAAAGAAAGAAAAAAAGAAAGAAAGAAAGAAAGAAAGAAAGAAAGAAAGAAAGAAAGAAAGAAAGAAAGAAAGATGTATATTATAATAATATGTATGATGTAATACATTCTCTCTCTCTCTTTCTATTTCTCTCTCTCTCTATTATATATAATATATGGTTTATAGGCTATATTTATCATTTTACCATGTGAACAGTATGTAGCTTATTGAGGTTATCACTTGCATGTTGACTTGATTAGATGTTATAATAATATGTATGATGTAATATACAATCTCTCTCGCTCTCTCTCTCTCTTTATCTATCTATCGATCTATAGATATATATCTATATCTATAGATCGATCTATCTATGTATGTATATATATATATATATATATATATATGATATATGGTAGGCTATACTTATCAATCGAAAGAAAGAAAGAAAGAAAGAAAGAAAGAAAGAAAGAAAGAAAGAAAGAAAGAAAGAAAGAAAGAAAGAAAGAAAGAAAGAAAGAAAGAAGCAATACAGAAAAGGAATGTCCTATTATGTCATGGTATAACTGAGGGGGGAGAAGGAATAACAGGAGAGAGACAGACATGTATATAATATAGATACATTTGAGAGAGAGAGAAAGGTAGAGACTTTTGGGATGATAAAGTTATGAGAGAGCTAAATATACAAAGTTGCAAGAGAGACAGAGGAGTATACCTATTAGCAACTGAAGATAGTAGCAACACTATAAAAAATAGATAGATAGATAGATAGATAGATAGATAGATAGATAGATAGATAGATAGATAGATAGATAGATAGATAGATAGATAGATAGATAGATAGATTTAGGTAACAATAAATATGCAGTACACACACATGAACACAAATAAAAGACAATGCAATAAAACAATAATAAATACAAGTTTAAATGGTAGCAGATACAATATAGGATACTAGGGAGATGGAAGGCGCCCACCTCATCCACCCTTCCCTATAAGAAATAATTATCACTAAAAATAATGATCTGCCCACAATCCTCTGTGTACTAATGTGCTGTAATCCTGCGTTCCCCGGCGCACAATCTCAGGGTCAATAAACCTAGGAAGGCGTCTCCTCTTTAGTTTCTGGCTCTGCAGGGGACAAGCGACCCCCGTGGATTAGCTCCAATCAGAGCCCTGTCAGGGCTGACATGAAGCAGAGGATGAAGTGAAGGATTTATGGCTCAGTAAGGGAAATGCTGCGGTTGGTCTTAAGGCTCTCTGGCTGGCTGTGGGACTACAAGTCTCAGTCTGATCTAGAGGACCACAAATAAACTGATAGCGCTATTGTGTACAGCGACCAATAGGCATTCACCTCTTATTAGGGAATATGATGGTTTGCTCCAGGGATATTTGCTGTACCCTACAGTGACCCCTGAGACTGGTAATCACACTCCCAGAGGGTGTCCTATTCTTTCCTACACCAGATAATCCCCCTTTTTCTGCATTATTGTTCAAATAAAAATAAAAAAATAAACCAAACTTTTTGGAGCATTTAAAATGTGTGAGGGTAAGATGGATTCACTCCTAGTGCTCCATATATTGTGCACAATATTATTATCAATCAGTAAAAGGGGGGGGGGGGGTCCCATGATGAAAATTAGGGAAGTGTGCCAAAATTTGGGTACAACAGTGCATGCAGTGGAATAGTTGCCCATAGCAGGCTAGGCTAAAGATAAGTTATATAGGGTCAATTTTCTTTTTTTCTTTGGTTTGCATTTAAAATATTCACATTTTTTTTCAATACCATCTTATTTCATAGAAGCAATTCAATTAAGAAAAAATGATTTCTTAAAACAATATATTATTTTTGAAGATAAGGACGAAAAATTCAATACATGAAGTATATTTTTATAATTCAAGGGTTGAAGGGTTGATTTGGATAAATGTACCAGTCTTTGAGGTATGTGTTGATTTGTTTTTTATTTCTTTAACATTTATTAATTGAAACGTGTATATAAATATATAATGTTCGCATATCATAACTGTAAAAATTATGTACAGTCAACACATGAAATGTAAAATGACAAGTGGGAGAAAAAAACAATTGCGTCTGAATTTGGATTTCCAAGATACAAAGAGGCATAAAAGAGACCTTCATCATCATTTAATAGAAAAGATATTGTAGTTTATTTGTTCTTTTGGTTTAATACAGAGCTTGTTCCTATTTTACAGTGACCCAAAACAAAAATTCACAAGGCAAATATTGCCAACAAAAACACCATTTTAATACTGATAAACTGACGCAAGGTGGTGTCTTTTTATTTTATTTTTATTTTATTTTTTTACTGAATAAAAGATAAATAAATATTGTCTTAATAAAAAAAAGTGCCATATTAGCTCTGCAACTTCATAATCCGGGCCTGAAGTCCACTCTTGTTGGCCAGAAGGATAAAAGGATATATTTGTGTCAGCCTGGTCATTAGTGAAGCTATAAAGTCAAATAGAAAAAAAGATGTATATATATTATTTTACAAATCCTTCTTTCAGCAGAAAATAGAAAGGAGGCGAAGTATTAAAAAAAAATAAAAATAAACAAAATCCCTTTTTTGAACTGGATTTGCAGGGTTTTCTTGGCTGACCGGAGATTTAAAATGGTTACACCTCTGTAAAAAAAATGAAATAAGTAGTCCTTTTTATGCGCTTTACTTTCACTTTGATATGGCTTCCAGTGGGAGGAATAAAAAGAACCCAATGTACAGTGAAGGGACAGTGACAGTGGGCAGCTTTTGGCTGCCATCAGAGACTTTCCATGGCTGGTTGAGGGGTGTCAGCTGCAGAGTGGCCCACATGCAGAGTCCAGGGTGAAGGGGCCCATTTCTGGCCTGCTGCTGGCAGGGATCACATCACACAAGGCTTGATGTCCTGATAACTGACTTGCTGGTGGTAATAGGATCCGCTCCCTGCGTGCATGGAGGACGAGGCCATGGCATTGAACGAGAAGACAAACTCCTTTCTGTCATTCATGCTGGGGGACTGGGAGTGATACCTGGGGATACCTGCGAAGAGGAAAGAAACTGGCATCATTATAGAGGACATGGGCACCACACCTGTCAAACTCCAGCTGTGGGGGAAGGGCATGCTGAGGCTTGTAGTTCATTCAAACAGTAAATAAACTACAATCATTATAGCAAAATTATATATATATATATATATATATATATATATTATATATATATATACCATTAAGTATTTAAGTATACAATAGAAAATAGCTTATATTGGGGATAGGATGTTCCTAGTTATAAGGAAGACAACCCCCGAAATGTAACGCAGACATTGTGAAGAAATTGATATCTTATCAACTATCATGATAGTTTTATGCTACAGTGTGTATAATTTTTACCTACAAGATTATCATAATAATAATTATTATTAATAATAATTAACATTTCTTATTATTATTGTAACCCCAAATTATTATAAAAAAAGTTTAATATTTATTTATGAATTATGTTTATTACTATTTAAGTACATTTATGTATTTATAAAATGTAGGTTATTAACTATACAATAGCTACTTGAGAATAGTGTGTTTTTATCAATATTATTATTATTATTATTATTATTATTATTATTAATAGTAAGATAAGGTAATAAGCCCCAAAAATGAGATATCACTATAATTAACAACTATCATGGTAGTTTTATGCTACAGTGTATATAGTTATTACCTACTTTACTATTATTGTAACCCCAAATTATTATCTAAAAAATAATTTCCACTATTTATTTATGAATTATGTTTATTTCTATTTAAGTACATTTATGTATTTATAAAATGTAGGTTATTAACTATACAATAGCTACTTGAGAATAGTGTGTTCTTATCAATATTATTATGATTATTAATAGTAAGATAAGGTAATAAGCCCCAAAATGAGATATCACTTTAATTAACAACTATCATGGTGGTTTTATGCTATTATTATTATTATTATTATTATTATTATTATATTTATTATTATTTTTACCCCGAATTATTATCTAAAAATACATTTTCGGTTTTTATTTACGAACTATGTTTATTTGTATTTAAGTACATTTATGTATTTATGAAATTTAGGTTACAATAGCTATCTTGAGGCTAGTGTGTTCTTATCAATATTATTATTATTGCTAGTAAGATAAGATAAAGTAATAAGCCCCAAATATTTAACATGGATTAGAGATATCACTATAATTAGCAACTATCATGGTAGTTTTAAGCTACAGTTTATACAGTATAGTGATTACCCTACAGTAAAGTATTATTATTACCCAAAACATGTATATTTATGCTGGGTGACTGGGTGTGGGCAGATAAGTGGATTATTATCACAATTAGTTTCATTATATATTTATGTTTTTGATTGTTTTTTGTTTGTGTATATTTATTATTATCATCACAAAACTATATTCTGCATAGAACTGCCTTGAACGTGTAATATTACTATGATTATATTGTGATAGTTTTGTGCTAAAATTGATATAATAATCACCATACCGTTGGTATTGACATTATTTTTATTAGGTAAGAGTATAGTTAAGTAATTTCTGAGAACACTATTTTTCAGAATGTATTTAGATATAGCCTATTTGCTTTTAGTAAATCAATTTCATGCCCACAGTTTCACTAATGAGTACAGAGTGTTCAAATAGCTTTATGGATACATATATCTATCCATATAAGAGAGAGATTATAATCTTTTTAGTTGTATTTCTGTGGATTTATGTACAGGTTTCATTTTTATTTTGTCACTGTTACTGCTTAATTTTAGGTGGTAATTACAGAGGATTGTATATAATATATAACCTATGCTTAGCAGTGTTACAATAACAAGGTGATAATAAATAACACGTTTTCAGCTACAAATGCATTTATAAAAAGTATAGCAGTGAACTGAAATATGCTTGACAATATGAAGGATGGTTTACTAAAATAGTTGGGAATCTTCACACAATAAATTATGAGAATATTCTCTTCAATTATTCTCTTCAATTACCCAATCATGTGAAAATCAAACTGCTGTTTACTTATTTCTTCTGCACATGATTGGATAATTGAAGTGAATATTCGCAATTTTTTAGCTCCATTAGTAAATTAGCCCCCAAAATGCCCCATGTATATTTAATTTCCTCTACATGTGTGTTCATGGTACATTTTTCTTCCCTGTTGCAGATGTGCGGCAAAAAAAAAAAGAAGAGAAATAGACGTTTTAGTAAAAGAAGACTGACAAAGGGGAAGTTCTTCATTACATGGAGTGAGCGGAAAGCTGCTCCATACCCTCAGAACATCCCAACCACTTATTGGGGTAATTATAACAATTTGTCATGATAGGAGACAGCAACAAAAGAGCTCTGGGGAACCGGATAGATACAGTCATAGGAGCTTAATGCTAAAATGATTCCATATTAAGGGGCACAGCTTCTCCTGAAAAAGCTGCAGCTATTAGTAAAAATGACAGAACTGATACATAATTATATAAACGTATCATCTGTGGTGTGGGGTGTTCGGTATTCCATATTGTCAGATGTGCCCACTTCCACCCCCAGTCCTGTGGGGGGGGAGAATACGTAGACAAGGAAAGCAAAGAAAGAATGAAAGAATGTAAAAAAAAACTGAAAGGTGGGTGGATGTATAGATGGATGGATGATGGATTGATATAAAGAGGGGAGGAATTGCATAAAGATGAAAATAAATCAGGTGTGCTTATTACATCAATACAAATATTTGAAGAGAGATGTATAAGCAGGACATGGGGGATAGAGAGAGATATATAGAGAGAAAGAAGAGAGAGAGAACATGTATGAAAGAAAGAAGGAAAGAAACAAAGAGAGAGAGAGAGTGAAAGAGAGATTGTATATTACAGCTTACATATTATAATATACACATTTCTTTCTCTCTCTCTCTCTCTCTCTCTCTCTCTCTCTCTCTCTCTCTCTCTCTCTCTCTCTCTCTCTCTCTCTTCTCTCTCTCAATATAATATATAATTTATAGGAAAGAAAGAAAGAAAGAAAGAAAGAAAGAAAGAAAGAAAGAAAGAAAGAAAGAAAGAAAGAAAGAAAGAAAGAAAGAAAGAAAGACTTCCCATACATGTTACAATCTGATAATCCATACCTGTAATCTATATACACCAAAACTACAGGGAATATATAGAAGGCAGGAATGGAATAAAAGAAGGAGGGAGAGGATGGAGGAGAGAGAAGAAAGGAAACCTTCTATAGAGATGAAGACGTTAATCGATGGAAAGGGATAATGAGAGACACTTGTGTAGAGAGAGAGAGAAAAACGTCAAGGTATATAAAATATATACATATATATGTGTGTGTGTATTGAGAGAAAGGTCAAAACCTGTATGTTTTGTATTTTAGGTAAGGACAAATACACTAAAGTGCATATTATATGACATTACTTTTCACGTAATAAAATTACTATATTTAAATGTGTAATTGTTTTAATGAATGGCATCAGCTTAACTTGGATATAAGGAATGAACGCATGTAAACATTCTCTCTGGATAGCATTGGAATGTTTTCTGAGCAGGGCGACAACAGGAAAGCACAGAGCTGCCTTCAGGGCATGGTGGTCAGAGGGGACTACTTCCCCCCTGGGGCAGAACAAGCCTGAGGCCTTCAGACAGACCTTCACCCTCAATTTCCCTGGATGCAGCCCCGGTGGCACCACTCTAACTGCTGCCATGCCATCCTGTCCCACATGTGCTCCCCCAGACCCCCCCCCCCCCCTTCCCAATCTTATTATCCCTCATTTTCTCTGCATGCCTGCAAAGATAATTCCCAGGTTTTAGTCCAGGATGGTGCAGCTTGACCAGATTCATCCTCTCAGATGGTGGGCCCTGGTGCAGTGATGCCTAGGAATGCTCTCACAGGGGTTGATTTACTAAAACTGGAGAGTGCAAAATCTGGTGCAGCTCTGCATAGAAACCAATCAGCTTCCAGTTTTGTTTTTGGTCAAAGTTTAATTGAACAAGCTGAATTTAAAAGTGGATTGGCTACAATGTATAGCTGAACCAGAATTTGCAGTCTCCAATTTTAGTAAATCAACCACACAGTGTTTCTAGATTTTTTTGTACCAAGGACTCTTTCTGGTCTGTACTGATTCCAGGTCCTAGTTGCAGTAACAAATTATTTACACTTATATAATACAATTATATGAACTGTCACAAGAAATAGGAAATAGATTGTTCGAATTTCTGGAAAAGTTATGATGTGCAAGAACCCAGATCAGCCAATTTTGTCGTCTTTCATCAGCTCACGATGAACAGTATATAAAGTATTGGTGACTGGTTGCTATGGGTTGTGTACATTGATCATTTCCTTATAAGGCCAGCCTTGGCGCCATGGGCCACCAGTGGCTTGCGGCTGAGTGGTACTCACCTTGTAAATCAGATGCTGTGTTGTGGCTGTTTTGGTGCAGGTATTGCTGCTCCAGGGAGTGGGATGAAAGGCTTGAGGATAAAGGGTTGGTGGCAGAGTTGCAGGGTGACAGGGGCTGTTGCTTGATGTAGGGTGCCCCTCCTGAGAGGGCAGAAGAGGTGGGTGCCCAAGCTGAGGCCGGGCTGCTGTACACCGAATGTGGCTCCATAACGCCCCCTCCTCCAAGGAGAGGAGACCCTGACTCGTGGTGTGGGTAATCACCCCCGGAGGAGCCTGTGCAGCTGCCCATGTAGGAGTGGGCCCCGTTGGCAGTCAGGTGCGACACCGGGTGCCCAGTTAACCCCATCCCGTCCACGTTGCTTGTCAAATGCCCATTCATCATGCCTATGCCACTGTCCAGTGCCAGACTGTTGGGTTGGCAGGAGATGCCTCCCCCAGATCCCTGGAAACTGTAACTATCCGGTATATGGTTGAAGCCCAGACCATTCATCATGCTGTACATTGGCTTCAAGGCTTGACATTTCCTCCTGAAACCTCTGGGCCTTCTCCTGAAGGATCCTTCCTCAAACATAAACTCGCTGGCCGGGTCAATGGTCCAGTAGTGCCCTTTTCCCGGCCTGCCCAGACCCTTGGGCAGCTTGATGAAGCACTCATTGAGGGACAGGTTGTGTCTCACAGAATTCTTCCAGCCCTGGTAGGAGCCCCTGAAGAAGGGGAACCTGCTCTGGAGGAACTGGTAGATCTCACTGAGGGTCAGCCTCTTGGTGGGGGAGCTCTGGATGGCCATGACTATCAGGGCTATGTAGGAGTATGGGGGTTTCTCTGGCCTCCTGATGCCGGCGTTGGTCTTCTTGGTCTTGGTGGTGCAGGAGGCTGACTCCATGACCGTGGTCTGTTTCTCGGTGGCTCCAGACATGGGGCTGCTCTGGGAAGGGGTCTGGGAGGGCGGCTGTTGGATCTCTGCGGTCATTTTCAAAGCTTGATAGGCTTCAGAGCTTGGAGAAGTTGATGGGGGTCAGAAGGTGGGGGAGGCTTGGAGATTGGGGCTTCTTCAACTGACCGCGGCTGGGACAGTTGGTGGAGGACTGTAGAAGACTGGTCAGGAGAGCTGGAAAACTCTGATCTGTAGAGCTGGAAGACTGGTCAGTAGAACCTGGAGGAGAACTGGAAGACTTTGGTCAGATGAGCCTGGAGGAGAGCTGGACGAGGCTTGTCAGAGGAGCCTGGGAGAGAGCAACGTCTACTACTGAATGCAACAGCTGGAACAGGAAGAGGAATATTAGCAAACTTGCTGTCCAGCCCAGTTTTGGCTGCTGTGTCAAAGCTCTGCTTCCCTGGACAGGGCTGGGATCTGTAGCTTGCCTCTCCTGCTGTAGCTGGGTCTGCTCCCTGGACCTGGATACTGCAATGTCCAATGTTCTGCCTTGGGTAGAGTCGGGCTCTGCTGACTCCAGATGACTCCTGCTCTGCTCTCTTCTTCCCTTGCATACAGCCGTGCAGTCTAGGCGCTGCCTGAAGTCACCTGTGACCTGCTGTGCTTTGCAGCCTCTCCTGGATGGAGCTCAGTCTCTGCTGTCCGCCTTTTTACTTATCTCGACTCATCTGTGTTTGTCGGCTCTTCACATTCAGACGTAAGAAGCAGGGTGGCCCCGCCCACAGACCCCCCTCCTCCTTTTTTTTTTGGTACACCCCCCCTCCCCTGACAACTGGGGGTCAATTAAAGGCGCCACTGCCTTCATCCTTTAAATCAATTTTTTTTTAATAAACTCTTAGCTATAGGGACTGTTCCCTACACAGCACCATGCATACAGTATGCATGTATATAATAAAGAAAGCAAACTGCAGACAATATTCCTGGGCTCTTCTATTCACTCATCTCCCTCTGCTAGGAGGAACTACAGGTCCCAGCTGCCCCCGTCAAAGCCAAACATATCTTGTGGTTGTTTAATATTACATTTTATTTTATTTCTGAATATTTCTGCACACTTTTGAGTATCTCTGAAACTGTTGGAATATTTCTGATTATCTATAAATAGCTTTTGGAGTGTCTCTGAACATCATGGGAAAATTTAGATGCGGTTGCTTAGAATTAGGATAAACCTTGGTCTTTGTTGTTGTAGTTGGTTTGATATAACATTTTCAAAACAAAATCTGGGTTAAAATATAAATAAATGTAATTTTATATATATATCTATAGATATAGATATATATCTATATATATCTATCTATATATATATATATATATATAGATAGATATATATAGATATATATCTATATCTATAGATATATATCTATAGATATATAGATATATATATACAATTATATATATATAATTGTTGCGTAGTCCTGTAGTTCTGCAACAAATGGAGAGCCACCAGACAGGTTGGGGCATCTCGTTTTGCAATACATGTATAGCTACAAGGCAGGTTAGGACTTCTGGTTCTGCAGTTAATGAAAAGATATGAGAGGCAAGGCAAGCTGGGAGTTCTAGTTCTTCAACAGAGAGAAGGCCACAAGGAAAGCTAGGAGTTCTAGTTCTTCTTCAGACGAGGAACCACCGGGCAGATTTGGAACAATTGCCTTTGCAATATATGTAGAACTACAAGGCATGCTGGGACTTCTAGTATCCAATAGATAGAGAGCTATAGACAGGCTGCAAGTTCTAGTTCTTCGACAGATTGAAAGCCGCAAGGCAAGCTGGGAGTTCTAGTACTTCTAGAGAGAGAAAGCCACAAGGAAAGCTGGGAGTTCTAGCTGTTTATCAGATGAGGAACCACCAGGCAGGTAGGGACAATTGCCTTTGCAATACATGTAGAACTACAAGACAGGCTAGAACTTCTAGGTGGAGAGCCAAAAGGCAAACTTAAAGTTTTAGTTCTTCAACAGATGGAGAGACCACAAAAAAAGAAGGCTGGCCATTCTAGCCTTTCATCAGGTGGAGAACCACAGGGTAGGCTGATAGTTGTAGTCCTCCAACAGCTAGAGAGCCACAGTGCAAGTTGGATGTTATAGCTCCACTAAAAGATGCAGAGCAGGAGAGGAAAAAAGTTTTTTCCAAACTATTTTGCAGACCACCATCTCTATTAAACGCCCCCTTTTCCCCCATAGAATCATAATTAAAATACATAATAATAATAATATCCACACACATAATGCAGACATTACAAGTATCCCTACTGATAATTTATTGACACCAGATGACGTCACCGTGTCCCCTTTCCTTAGGTCCCCTGATGGGTCTTTGCTGTGTAAAGTAAGGCCAAGCTGTGAAGTTGACTTTGTAAAGCGGATATTAAGGCATTTTTGTGGGTACTGAGGGCTGGCAGAGAGCAGGGAGAGCTGTGCAGTCCCGGGGGCACGATGGGCCCTGGCTGGGATCTGCTGGGTCTTGCCCATTTCCAGGGAGTTGGAGTTGCTGTGTTGGAGATAGGATGTTTATACAGCTCAATATAAACAGGTTCTGTGCATACAAAAAAACGCTCTGCCTTCTGCTCAGACAACGCTCGATGCTGCCTGCAAAACACAGCCTGAGCTGCTCCTGAACCGACAGAGGAGAGGGGGACAAGGGACAGGCCATCCATCAAGGTATGTCACTTGGAACTTTTGTCACCTACTTAGAATGCAAGGGAGAGGATTCATCCCAGGGCTGGGGGCTGGACAGGCTCTAGAATGGGGATCAGGGGGATCAGGGGGGCCACAGCTATCCTATGGGAGGATAAGGGTCACCTCCTCCTCTTGTAGGCGCCTGTCTAGGGGCCCCTGAAGCTGGGGGGGCACCGCAGTCACCTTCACCACTATTAGGTGCGACACAAGTCACATCCTATAACAATGCTGGGTGTACTGCAATATAGAAACAGAGAAGTGTGTATGTGTTATGTACATTATAATCATTATTTGTGTAATTCTCTTTCATTCATCAGTAAAAACCTCCGTGTATATCTCTCTCTTTTTATTCTCTAACCCTCCTCAATCGCCCCCACCCCCCAAATCAAACCACCACCCATGTGTATCTATAAATGTCTGCAGTACAGTACGACCAATTATTTTATAAGGTAACATCATTACAATTCATCTGTACTTTTTCTAAAAAAAAAAAAAAAGAACAAAGCAAAAAAAAACAAAAAAAAACAAGAAAACAGCAATGCATCAATCAGTAGTGAGCTAATTACCTCTCTTTTCGATAAACATGCACTGTAGTATGTAAATCTCCAGCTGCCTTTACATCAACAATATTCAATAGCCCATTCACCTTTAGAAATGTTCTGATTTCTAATGTTTTAAGTGTTTTTGTAAAATATAATAATTATAACTATTATAACAACAGCTAAAATACTACTAACATAATAATAATAATTCAAATAGTTACATAGTAGGTGAGGTCGAAAAAAGACACAAGTCGATCAATTCCAACCTATGTGTGTGATTATATATTATAATAATAACTATTATAACAACCACTAAACTAACAACTAAACTAACAACAACAATAATAATAACTATTACATCAACAGCTAAAATACTACTACTATAATAACAACAATAATAATAATAATAATAATAATAATAATAATAATAATAATAATAATTATTATTATTATTATTATTACTATTATAACAAACTAACAACAACAACAACAATAGTAATAATAATAATAATAACAATAACTTTTATGGCATCCATAAAACTATCAATAATAATAACAATAACTATTATAACAACCACTAAACTAACAATAATAATAATAATAATAAAAATAATAAGAAGAAGAATATCTATTATAACAGCAACTAAAATAGTACTACTATTAAAATAATGATCATGATAATAATAATAATTTTATTGCATGTACCCCGTTTACATTTTCTTTAGTAATTGTAAATAATATATTTCAATAATGTAATTGTAATAAAACGTTAAAAAAATACAATACATCACACACTGAACAAAATCTTATCCATAAGAATATGTGGGCCGTGCCCCATTTTTGTTGCTACTGTAGTGAATGCTGCCCAGGATAAATAATAGGGTGTCTCTTGGCTCCAGGAATGGCGCACAAAAAAAAGTGAATATTTCTGTGAAAAATACATTTCTGTTTATTTATTTCATCTGCATGTGATTGGATAATAAGTGAATTTTCTCCTTTTTTTGAGTTAACATTTTCCACTTCTTTAGTAAATCAGCCCATGTATCTCTGTGCAGTATTCTAGATTTGATCTCTCTTATTTTTGAGTTTTCTCACTGTCCCCTTTAAAACTGGTAGGTTGTATCTGGAGAGTGAATATTGGACTCCTATTGGTTGTTGCACAGTAACACCGACAGTTTTGATAACCAAGGTCTGTGCAGAATTGCTCATGAGGGTGGCATTTTGGGCACAGAAATGGCACACATCGTCCATTCAGCAGATAATTAAGTAAGTGGGTCAGCAGACTGCGGGAGAGTTAAAGTGTAATCTGAGCCCCCCTGTCTATAGGTAATATTGGAGAGAGCAGAGAGAGGGGCTCTGTGTTTATCAGACTGAGACCACCCAGGGATGCAGCAGACAGACGTGCTCCCCTCTCCTTTCCCTGCTTCTAATTAACACCAGGACCGGGGGGGGGGGCCTTCCCCTTCATAGCCTGGACTACACCACTGGCCTCCAGCGCTTACATAAGGTGGGCTGGGGGGAGGAGCTAATCTACCATCCCTCTCTATGGGCAGACACTGCTAATAAAAGGTGATGACAGGGTCTCTTCAGAGCTGTCATTGGAATTTAGTGGGTGACAATGACAATCTAATCCAGAAGGGGGCAGTGACAGGCCTACAGGTTATTGAGGAACCAAAAATCCCAGCATAACCTGCCTACCAGTGCATTTCAATGCTGCTGATCTGCAATAAAGAGGAAAAATATTTTTTTTATTGTTCCAGTCAAGAATGTGTAGACCTCCACTGAAATGCTTTGTTTCTTTTTTTTGGCTGCTCTGTAGGAATATATAAATGTAATGTGTACTTTAGTCCCCATTGAAGGGTCAAGAAGGATAAGGATTTTTAAAGCAAATTACATGAAGTGTTGTTTAGAAAGATAATAATAATAATAATAATAATAATAATAATAATAATATATATATATATATATATATATATATATATATATATATATATATATATATATATATATATATATATATATATATATATATATATATTCTATATATTCCCTATAGCAGTCAGCTACGCAATTGAATTCAACTCTAGAGGTTATAAAGACGCAGCAGCTCCTCATTGGTGGGATTACAAACAACAGGAGGCCTGGCACCTGGGAGGTGTGGCTTCTGTCCAGCTTTGAAAGGGCAGTTTAAGGGTACATCTCTGCACCCTACGATTATGATTTAACAAATATGGAGAGTTTCAGTTGTGTATTATACTACTTTATATATTGCAATATTTGCAAACATATTTTGATATATAATTTTCTTTTTTATATTTCATGGGAAAACTTGGCTCCAATAAGGAGGGGTGGCATGAAAATGAAACTGTTACTTACAGGCTCTGCAAGGGTGGGGCTATAGGTATCTGCAAGCTTTTCCCCGCTAAGGTCTGCCTGTCTATAGTACAAGTGTTACTCTAGAGCAAGGGTCTCCAAACTTTCTAAACAAAGGGCTAATATTCTGTCATTTAGACTTTAGGGGGCCAGACTATGCTCAGTGAGAGTCAACAATGCCCCATCTTTGGTATTAGGGGGAGGAATAGTGCCCTATGGTTGGCGTCAGTGGCAAACATAATGCTCCATTGTTGGTGACAGTGGCAGGGACAACGCCTCAAGGGCTGGATAAAGGCAAGCAAAGGGCTGTAGTTTGGAGAACATGCTGCTATAGAGCTTAAACCCTAATAAAAATGTTGCTGTTTACACATTGATTTCAGTTAAACTGGAAACCCTTTTCAGACTATATATTATTAGCCTTATTTAGGAAACGATAATTGTTTCCTTTTTCTAGCATCAGATGGAAGAGAATAGAGTAAGTAAAGGTCTGGTGTTGCATTAAGTTTAATGTAAGCATGAAACAGGTTGGAGCTCTTCAGGGGTGGGAATACAAGTAACAGTAAACTCCTCCCCTGCGGGCTATTTTACCCTCCAGCTCTGCCTGAAACTGTAGCACAGACTGAAATCCAAACATAAAATTATATGGAGCACCTATCAACCATAAGACAATGTAACTTGCACAGAGGGGGAGGGCCGGAGAGAAAAAGGAAGAGCTGAAGTTCCCTATAGGCTGGACCGACCATTATAGACACGAAATGGATCAGGGACGATCGCTGAGGTCACCGGATGTGTGGAGTGAAATGATAACATGATTTCTGCGGTCCGATATCAATAGTTTCGAAATAAATAAATACAAAAAGTGGAGGTCAGGGAGGGGGGGTTCTGAGTCTGGGCTGGCAGAACATCAAACATTTGTATGTATTATTATAAGTAACAGAAATAGAAATTTCACATGAACTCAAACAGGAAAACACAAGAGACCCCCAGAGAGTTCATAGAAACCAATATAGACAGACAGAGATATAAATGAACAGATAGATACATTTTATATATATATAGATAGATAGATAGATAGATAGATAGATAGAAATAATTCGATAGAAAGAAGATATATATAAAATAAATAGATAGATAGATAGATAGATAGATAGATAGATAGATAGATAGATAGATAGATAGATAGATAGATAGATAGATAGATAGATAGATAGATAGATAGATAGATAGATAGATAGATAGATGATAGATAGAAAACATAAGAAAATGTAAAAAAAAAATAAAAAAAAAATCTGGGGTGAAAGTTGGGTAAGTCCTGTGTGAGAACATTGATAAGTAGACCCTTCAGTTGGCGTGTAATGTCATGTAGTGAATGATTAATAAATAGATACAAAGATATGAAGGGAAGAATACAATCTGATAATCCATTGCCTGTAAGATATACCAAAACTACTGGATCTGCCTAAACTATCAATTTCAGTTCCGTCGGGCAGTCTACTCCCCAGGATTGATGGAAGATGAAGATGTACAATCAGATTGTAATATGTGAGATCAGAGATAGATAAAATATATATGTTCATAGTTGTAGCCAATATTAGGGTTGGATTTACTAAAAGGTTGTTCAGGTGTAGCTTTGTATCCATGCACACTGGGCTTAAAAAAAAAAAAATGTCTGTTCTCTCGGGAGTAAAAAACACTCGAATAGGCTCCATGCCGATTGGCAAAAATGTTGCTTCTACAGGAGTTTTGTGTTCTGCCCGTAGAACCAACTCATTGTCATCCAATCCATGTACATTGGGCATATTTTGAGTACTTGGCAGAGAAAAACCCCTTCTGCTTCTCATTTCCGATTGGAGTTGGAGGCAGAAAAAGTAAAACTCTCCTAAACTCGTCTAAACTTTGTACAAAAAATGCATATGATCGTTTTTTACTCCATAGAGAACAGACATTTTTTTTGCCAGTGTGCATGAAGCCTAGGCAATATTGTGCTGATGATACCCCAATGTGAGGAGGAAATTAAAGAAAATTGCATTTTTACTAAGAAATAATTGGTTGGAAGCGAATGCAGCTTTTCTCTTTTTTTTTTTGTAAACTATAGCGAATATCCACTTGCCTTTAGTAAATCAGCCCTATTAACCCAGTCTATGCCTCACCCTCCAATCCCCGCATGATTGTGTACAGATCGCAGATCTATTCCCCCCTCCCTCCCCTCCGATATAAGTCGGAGCTCCGGGCCACACACTCACATTTTCCGTGACGTTTTACATCTTTGTCCGACCTTCAATTGTCTTTATTTACAGCTCTGCAGGCGGAGGATTGCCATGGATGTTCTGCAGTCTGTATATGTGATGGATGTTTTGAACCATTATTAATATCCAATATTTGTTACATTTCCTAAAAAAAAAAAAGTTCTGATAAACCCTTTGCTGTAATATACAGATGAATGTACACATATTACTCATATTGACCTATATTATATAATAATTGCTGATATTATACTCTAGCTGTACACTTAAAGAAGAAGACAATCTATCTATCTGAAACTGTGGGTATGGGGTTTATTTACTATGCAAACATGCTGTTTGGAAGGGAAGATGCGCTTTGAAGAGAAATGTACCCCAAAGTGACTGGAAGGGCTTGACTTCCATCATCCAATCATGTGCAAGCAAAAAATCGTTGTTTTTTTTGCCTGCAGTAAATAATAACAATAATACACATATATTCTCTTTCATTTTCTATATTTTCTATATTTTTACATTTACATTTGTCAATAATTAAAACTGACCTTGCAGAATGTTTATTTTACATTTTCAAATCTTTATTGATCTACATACTTAAAAATACAAGGACCTAAAAACAGCTGTAGAGCAATAGCATTGGTATGAAATGTCTGCAAGTTGAGATTTTTATCCCAGGTATGGATGGACTGGGGCTGCACTGTGGGTGACAGGTCCTCCCTGTACTGGGGATGGGGGAGGGGATGGCCGTTCAATGGTCCTGTAATGACATTATACAGCCTCCTCTGGAATGATAAGATGAAGGGGCAGGATAAGGACATTCATTAACCTTTTGGTGCATCACACTCTGCATCACTTTGCATTTCCAATAAAACTGCATGCATTGAGCTCCAGCTTGTGGGGGTTGAGGGAAGAGGACTACAAGTCACATCCCCCCCCCCCTAATTCAAGAGAGCGATGATGAGACCTCTCGTTTCACCTGTGAGAGAAGCAAAAATAAACTATAAACGAAAAACATTTCTATGCGGCATAAATAACCATACTGGTGGATCCCTATTAGGGCCCCTATGATGTCACCACAATCTGCAAAATATTTTGCAGAAGCGTTAATAATATAATGAATTATAATATGAAAGAGGGGAAGGTAGAGGAGGAAAGGTTTCAACTGATACAAGACTCATTCTAAAATCTGTGTGTGCATAATACCATTATTATATATAAAAGAAAGAAAAAAAATATATATATATAAGAAATTTGACAAAAGAACAACAACTTATATCTATCTAATAATAAGAAAGAAATGCGCGTGTGTTTTGTTTTGTGTTTGTGTGTGTGTGTGTATATTATATATATATATATATATATATATATATATATATATATATATATATATATATATATATATATATATATATATGTATGTATATATATATATATATATATATATATATATATATATATATATATATATATATATATATATATATATATATATATATATAAATATATATATATACATAATACATATACTGTATATATATATATATATATATATATATATATATATATATATATATATATATACTGTATATCTATATCTATATATACTGTTGGCGCTATATAAATCCTGTATAATATTAATAATCATTATATATATATTTCCCTTTAATCCTTTACCCTACTTGCTTATATATAATTTATTATTACCTCTATAAAGAGTGGCATAGGACAGCAGCTGAGAATTGATATGGACAAAGACAATTTTATACTACAGAAAATGCTCAATGAAATATATTCTATAAAATGAAACAATAAATAACATCAAATAATATAAAATTAACTAGAAATGAATCTTGTCTCTGGCACAAATTCAGTGGCTCCTGTGTCACCTGACGGTCAATGGCCGATGTGACCTATCATTATGTATTTCCTATCCGATCTGCTGACACATTACAGGTAGATTATCATGTCCGGATAACAGTATTACTACTTGTACCTGTAAATAATGCAAATACTGATAGTAATGATATTAGTAAAAACAGTAATGATAATAGTAGTGTATTATCATTTTGTTTAAAAAATAAAAACATAGTGATACAAAAACAAGTTGTAGTTCGACTAGGAAGCATTTACTATCACGAATGCCACAGAGCATTACTAACAATATGTTGTAGTATATGGTAATATTGCTTTTTGGCACCTTCTTTGCAGAAATGATTTACAAATAATAAACATGACGTCGGCACTCGTGATGTGACATGTCAGATCGGATCCACGTTGGTGAATTTAGGGGTCATTCAGTAAGACAAAGAATTGGACAAGAGAGAACAGATCCATGGTATTTCCAGGAGTATAGGCGGAGAGATTGGAGATTTATGGAAAAATACTGGAAATTTGTGAAAATGAGGACATAGAATCGTATAGAAATATACATTGTTGCCGTGTTATAAATAGAAATAAAGGAAAACAGATTTATAAATGTATAAAAAGATAAGTTAAGATATTAAAGGGAATTTCTTTCTTTCTTTCTTTCTTTCTTTCTTTCTTTCTTTCTTTCTTTCTTTCTTTCTTTCTTTCTTTCTTTCTTTCTTTCTTTCTTTCTTCTCCTTAATATATTGTTATTAAAGTAAAATTATAAAATCTACAAGTCAATAGGCAAGTGATAACCTCAATATGTTACATCATACTGTACACAGAATACATTGATAAATATAGTTTCTAATTTTAGGATATTACTTTTTTCTTCAATTTCTCTGCAAAAAAGGACAAAAATCCCCAATGGTTCCTGCTGGCCGGTGATATGAAGACATCCACTTGTACAGGTGTCATATCAAGACTAGACTAGTGACCTGTGCTTGGTGGATGCTGGGGGGGTGCAGAAATTTTAGAGAAATAACTATCCCTCTTTTTGACCCATCCACCGCTTCTTTATTGCCCCGTACACTTCTCTCCTTCACCCTTTCCCCCTAACCATTCTATTTCTATCTGTATCCATCTAAAATATAAAAATATCTTTCTTTCTTTCTTTCTTTCTTTCTTTCTTTCTTTCTTTCTTTCTTTCTTTCTTTCTTTCTTTCTTTCTTTCTTTCTTTCTTTCTTTCTTTCTTTCTTTCTTTCTTTCTTTCTTTCTTTCTTTCTTCCTTCCTTCCTTTCTTTCTTTCTTTCTTTCTTTCTTTCTTTCTTTCTTTCTTTCTTTCTTCCTCTATAAATACATACATATATATGTGTGTGCGTTTATTTTATATTTTTAGGGATAAATAATAATATAGAACGAATGTCAGTATAGCATAGTAATAGCATAGTAGTAATATCATAAAGGGGGTACACATTTGCGAATTTTAAAGCTGTGCAGGAATATATATTATATAGAGATGTCTGTGTGTTTTCCTGCCCTGACCCGTCATTGCTGGCCTCTGGATTTGCCATTTGTTTTAATCCTCTGTCTCTCATATCTGTCCTGTGGGGGGGGGGGGGGGGGGTTACTGATAAGTGCGATATTATCCTCAGGACCCCCATGGCCCCTGCGTCTGCCCTGATAACAACACATCACCTTCATCCCTATCTGTGCTGATGTATATGTCCATTCTCTGCTACCTAAAGCCTCTATAGGATGGACAGTATACATCCCATACACTTTCCTCATACTGAATATCCACAAAATTCCCTAATCAACCATAGAGAACGTGTGTGGAAAAGGGACAATTGTTTTTAAAATATACTGCAAAAGATATCAAATGTATCATAAAAAGAGTATTGAAGAATTATCTATAAAACTCATTATTTAAATTGAATAATAATAATAAAAAAATATTTGTTAAGTAAATACGATCTATAGATGTGAATTCTCTTCAACATACTAACTGGCAGAGTGTTAGATACATTCTATGAACTCCATACATTGTATATACCCCCCACAATGTACACTGCTCTGGGGTTTTTGTATCACTGAATGACTGACTCTGAGCCATATACAACATATATCCTTTATACTGTATAATCAGAGTCTGCTGTACTACCCTGCACACAATCCCCACTATATAAAGTATACTATAATATTATCATCTTATATAACATAGTTTTACAGTATAATACATACAGTTAGTTAAAACAAGTATAGTTCATATATGTTTTGTATATAATGTTTTATATATGCATTTTTATGTACTCTATCTATCTATCTATCTATCTATCTATCTATCTATCTATCTATCTATCTATCTATCTATCTATCTATCTATCTATCTATCTATCTATCTATCCAGTATCTCACAAAAATGAGTTTATTATATCTTTTCATGTGACAACACTGAAGTGTAAATTTGCTGTCCCCTCAAAATAACTCAACGCACAACCATTAATGTCTAAACCGCTGGCAACAAAAGTGAGTACACCCCTAAGTGAAAATGTCCAAATTGGGCCCAAAGTGTCAATAATTTGTGTGGCCACCATTATTTTCCAGCACTGCCTTAACCCTCTTGGGCATGGAGTTCACCAGAGCTTCACAGGTTGCCACTGGAGTTCTCTTCTACTCTTCCATGGAGCTGGTGGATGTTAGAGACCTTGCGCTCCTCCACCTTCCGTTTGAGGATGCCCCATAGATGCTCAATAGGGTTTAGGTCTGGAGACATGCTTGGCCAGTCAATTACCTTTACCCTCAGCTTCTTTAGCAAGGCAGTGGTCGTCTTGGAGGTGCATTTGGGGTCGTTATCATGTTGGATTACTGCCCTGCGGCCCAGTCTCCGAAGGGAGGGGATCATGCTCTGCTTCAGTATATCACAGTACATGTTGGCATTCATGGTTCCCTCAATGATCTGTAGCTCCCCAGTGCCGGCAGCACTCATGCAGCCCCAGATCATGACACTTCCACCACCATGCTTGACTGTAGGCAAGACACACTTGTCTTTGTACTCCTCACCTGGTTGCCTCCACACACGCTTGTCACCATCTGAACCAAATAAGTTTATCTTGGTCTCATCAGACCACAGGACTTGGTTCCAGTAATCCATGTCCTTAGTCTGCTTTTCTTCAGCCAACTGTTTGCTGGCTTTCTTGTGCATCATCTTTAGAAGAGGCTTCCTTCTGGGACAACAGCCATGCAGACCAATTTGATGCAGTGTGCGACGTATGGTCTGAGCACTGACAGGCTGACCCCCCACCCCTTCAAACACTGCAGCATTGCAGTTTCAGGGTCTTGGCAATCTTCATATAGCCTAGGCCATCTTTATGTAGAACAACAATTCTTTTTTTTCAGATCCTCAGAGAGTTCTTTGCCATGAGGTGCCATGTTGAACTTCCAGTGACCAGTATGAGAGAGTGAGAGCGATAACACCAAATGTAACACACCTGCTCCCCATTTACACCTGAGACCTTGTAACACTAAAGAGTCACATGACAGCGGGGTGGGAAAATGGCTAATTGGGCCCAATTTGGACATTTTCACTTAGGGGTGTACTCACTTTTGTTGCCAGCGGTTTAGACATTAAAGCTGTGTGTTGAGTTATTTTTAGGGGACAGCAAATTTACACTGTTATACAAGCTGTACACTCACTACTTTACATTGTAGCAAAGTGTCATTTCTTCAGTGTTGTCACATGAAAAGATATAATAAAATATTTACAAAAATGTGAGGGTGTACTCACTTTTGTGAGATACTGTCTATCTATCTATCTATCTATCTATCTATCTATCTATCTATCTATCTATCTATCTATCTATCATCTATCTATCTATCTATCTATCTATCTATCTATCTATCTATCTATCTATCTATCTATCTATCTAGATAGATAGATAGATAGATAGATAGATTAGGTAGATAGATAGATAGATAGATAGATAGATAGATAGATAGATAGATAGATAGATAGATAGATAGATAGATAGATAGATAGATAGATAGATATCAAACTTTAATTGGTATTAAAATATACAGGGGCCAATTTACTAAAACTGGGGAGTGCAAAATCTGGTGCATCTGAAAGAAAACCTGGAAACTGATTGGCTGAAATCTGCACCAAATTTTGCACACTTCAGTTAATTAACCCCACAGTATACATATCTACATACATATATATATACACTTATGTATATGTATAGATATATATACTTACATTCGTAGTTGTAGGTACTTTTACATAAAGTAATGTTTCTCATACATTTTCTTGTAATATTGCAGGTTAAAAGCCGGTGAAGCATGTGAATAGTCTAATCCATCTGAAGACATTATAATGTTTAAATAACAATAAAGCCCTGAAATGAATCATATTTGTGTCTTCTGCCTTCCTTGTTGATCCTTATTTTTTTTTACTTTGGATGGAAATTTTAGAATATGACTTTTTTCTTCCATTTCTGTGCAAAAAGGACAAAAAAAACGCCCCATAGTTCCTGGCTGGTGACATGAAAACATCCACTAAAAAGTGTCACATCAAGACTAGAATAGTGACCTGTGCTGAGTGGATGCTGGGGGGGGCAGAAATAATAGAGGGGGGGGAGGTGAAACAACTTAGACTCTTTTTTACCCATCCACCGCTTCCTTATCGACCCATACACTTCTCTCCTTCACCCACTCTCTCTTTCTCTGTCCATTCTCCCAACTCTGTTTCCACGTTAAATATAAAACACTTTCTTTCTTTCTTTCTTTCTTTCTTTCTTTCTTTCTTTCTTTCTTTCTTTCTTTCTTTCTTTCTTTCTTTCTTTCTTTCTTTCTTCTTTCTTTCTTTCTTTCTTTCTTTCTTTCTTTCTTTCTTTCCTCTTCATCCCTGTTCCCCCCTCCCTCTCTGGTCAGTGTTGGCTCAGTAGGTGGCCTGTGTGTTTGTGTTTCATGCTGAGATTACAAGGAGGATCTGGCAGTTATGGCCTCATTTAACATTATCAGCCTGCTCTCTGTTGTTGTTTGTCACAACCCCCCCCCCCCCACACACACACACACACACACACTTCTACCACTTCACACATAGAGGGAGGGGGGCACCCATATATATAACCTAAAACTATCATTTTTAATCTACAACTTTAACAGCAACATTGAATTACATTTGCAGAGCATGCTGACAGCAGTGTAAGTGTAAAGCTGGCCATACACATGGCCATTTTCAGTCAATTTTTCAAATCACTTTTGAACCACTGAGTATTGCAAGAACTGATTACTAGTAATTGCCAGAAACTAAGCAATCCAAAAAACATGCTTCTCATTAACCATCAGATTTCATTTGATTAGGAAGTTACTGACAGGTTAAGTACAGTATTTCTGTTATTATTATTATTATACAGGATTTAATTAGCGCCAACAGTTTGCAC
>JBBDGP010005669.1:0-56154 GCA_037952835.1 Lithobates septentrionalis
CCCAAGGTCGGCTCCCGGGGACAGTCCGGAGGGAAGGGGGCCCAAGGTCGGCTCCCGGGGACAGTCCGGAGGGAAGGGGCCCAAGGTCGGCTCCCAGGGACAGTGTGGAGGGAAGGGGCCCAAGGTCGGCTCCCAGGGACAGTGTGGAGGGAAGGGGGCCCAAGGACGGCTCCCAGGGACAGTGTGGAGGGAAGGGCCCCAAGGTCAGCTCTAGGGACAGTCCGGAGGGAAGGGGGCCAAGGTCGGCTCTAGGGACAGTCCGGAGGGAAGGGGGCCAAGGTCGGCTCTTGGGACAGTCTGGAGGGAAGGGGGCCCAAGGTCGGCTCTAGGGACAGTCCGGAGGGAAGGGGGCCCAAGGTCGGCTCTTGGGACAGTCTGGAGGGAAGGGGGCCCAAGGTCGGCTCCCAGGGACAGTCTGGAGGGAAGGGGGCCCAAAGTCGGCTCCCAGGGACAGTCTGGAGGGAAGGGGGCCCAAAGTCAGCTCCCAGGGACAGTCTGGAGGGAAGGGGGCCCAAGGTCAGCTCCTAGGGACAGTGTGGAGGGAAGGGGGCCCAAGGTCGGCTCCCAGGGACAGTCTGGAGGGAAGGGGGCCCAAAGTCAGCTCCCAGGGACAGTCTGGAGGGAAGGGGGCCCAAGGTCGGCTCCTAGGGACAGTGTGGAGGGAAGGGGGCCCAAGGTCGGCTCCTAGGGACAGTCCAGAAGGAAGGGGGCCCAAGGTCGGCTCCCAGGGACAGTCTGGAGGGAGGATTGAAAGAGCTCTTCGGAGACTGGAGGAAGAGGTGCAAGGTTTTCCAGTAAACCAAGAACTGGGGTGTGAGGTTCCCCAGGACAATTGGGGCGATGGTTGTGAAGTCTCCAGTAATAGCCTAGGGGAAGGAGGTTATTAGGTCTCCCAGGGCACTCTGGAACAGGGGGTGTGAGATCTTCCAAAACACTTTTGGGCAGGAAAGTCATTGGGACACTTTGGGGGAGGGGGGTTGAGGTCTCCCGGAGGAAGTCATTGGGACACTTTGGGGGAGGGGGTGTGAGGTCTCCCAGGACACTGTGGGGCAGGGAAGTCATTGGGACACTTTGGGGGAGGGGGTGTGAGGTCTCCCAGGACACTGTGGGGCAGGGAAGTCATTGGGACACTTTGGGGGAGGGGGTGTGAGGTCTCCCAGGACACTTTTGGGCAGGGAAGTCATTGGGACACTTTGGGGGAGGGGGTGTGAGGTCTCCCAGGACACTGTGGGGCAGGAAAGTCATTGGGACACTTTGGGGGAGGGGGTGTGAGGTCTCCCAGGACACTTTTGGGCAGGGAAGTCATTGGGACACTTTGGGGGAGGGGGTGTGAGGTCTCCCAGGACACTGTGGGGCAGGAAAGTCATTGGGACACTTTGGGGGAGGGGGTGTGAGGTCTCCCAGGACACTTTTGGGCAGGGAAGTCATTGGGACACTTTGGGGGAGGGGGTGTGAGGTCTCCCAGGACACTTTGGGCAGGGAAGTCATTGGGACACTTTGGGGGAGGGGGTGTGAGGTCTCCCAGGACACTGTGGGGCAGGAAAGTCATTGGGACACTTTGGGGGAGGGGGTGTGAGGTCTCCCAGGACACTGTGGGGCAGGGAAGTCATTGGGACACTTTGGGGGAGGGGGTGTGAGGTCTCCCAGGACACTGTGGGGCAGGAAAGTCATTGGGACACTTTGGGGGAGGGGGTGTGAGGTCTCCCAGGACACTGTGGGGCAGGGAAGTCATTGGGACACTTTGGGGGAGGGGGTGTGAGGTCTCCCAGGACACTGTGGGGCAGGAAAGTCATTGGGACACTTTGGGGGAGGGGGTGTGAGGTCTCCCAGGACACTTTTGGGCAGGGAAGTCATTGGGACACTTTGGGGGAGGGGGTGTGAGGTCTCCCAGGACACTTTTGGGCAGGGAAGTCATTGGGACACTTTGGGGGAGGGGGTGTGAGGTCTCCCAGGACACTTTTGGGCAGGGAAGTCATTGGGACACTTTGGGGGAGGGGGTGTGAGGTCTCCCAGGACACTGTGGGGCAGGAAAGTCATTGGGACACTTTGGGGGAGGGGGTGTGAGGTCTCCCAGGACACTGTGGGGCAGGAAAGTCATTGGGACACTTTGGGGGAGGGGGTGTGAGGTCTCCCAGGACACTTTTGGGCAGGGAAGTCATTGGGACACTTTGGGGGAGGGGGTGTGAGGTCTCCCAGGACACTTTTGGGCAGGGAAGTCATTGGGACACTTTGGGGGAGGGGGTGTGAGGTCTCCCAGGACACTTTTGGGCAGGGAAGTCATTGGGACACTTTGGGGGAGGGGGTGTGAGGTCTCCCAGGACACTTTTGGGCAGGGAAGTCATTGGGACACTTTGGGGGAGGGGGTGTGAGGTCTCCCAGGACACTTTTGGGCAGGGAAGTCATTGGGACACTTTGGGGGAGGGGGTGTGAGGTCTCCCAGGACACTGTGGGGCAGGAAAGTCATTGGGACACTTTGGGGGAGGGGGTGTGAGGTCTCCCAGGACACTGTGGGGCAGGAAAGTCATTGGGACACTTTGGGGGAGGGGGTGTGAGGTCTCCCAGGACACTTTTGGGCAGGGAAGTCATTGGGACACTTTGGGGGAGGGGGTGTGAGGTCTCCCAGGACACTTTTGGGCAGGGAAGTCATTGGGACACTTTGGGGGAGGGGGTGTGAGGTCTCCCAGGACACTGTGGGGCAGGAAAGTCTTCTGGGACATTCTGGAGGGAGAAGACTATGAAGTCTTTCAGTGAATTCAAAGGGTGAGGGTACAAGGTCTCAATACATTTGGAAGGGGGTGCAGTAAAGGTAAAGGGCTACGTTCTCACCTTTATCCAGACGAGAGAGGGTGTAGTCGATGATTTTCACCTGCACTCCGGCACTGGGGATGTGGAAGATCTTGCCCTGTAGAGAGGCAGGGAGGGTCCGGGCAGAACACTTCTCGATGAGGAGATTCCCCCAGTGTAAGTCCCTATGGGGGGAACGCGGATACATTACTAACGTCTCAGAGGAACACGTCCCTTCCCAAGCTGGTGGTACACACTTACCGGTGTTCAAACCGAAGTTCTTCTTCAGCCACTGCCAAAGCCGCAGTCACCTGGTGAAGAATGCTGCGGGAGGCGGACACAGATGGGAGCTGGGGGAGGGGAAGGTTTTCTATCAGTTTTTTGGTGTTTTTCCACCCCCCCCACATGAGAAGTAAAGTCACTCACCTTAGAACTCATTCTCTCCAGGTCGTCTCCACCAAACTCGAACTCCAGAATCATGAAGAGCTGCTCTTCACCAAACAAATCTGACAGAACAAATCACATGGGCCAATCAGACGCTGCAACTCGTATAATAAAATGTCCTCCAGAGAACAGAAGTCTCCATCTTCTCATGGAATATTAAAGTGTAACCCATAAAACTCTTCATCCCAATGGAGGTCCCTATGACTGGAGGAAGTCCGGCTTACCCCTGAGAGCCTTGTATAGGACCCTCCTCGGGGGCTCCCTGAAATCAGCTCTGAAGTTCCCCCGTTGTCTGATATTGGGGGGCAATCAGAGGTAGATTGTAAAGATGGACTCTAAGAAGGCGCCAATTTCCCCAATAAATAAATGACAAAAATAACTTCAAGTGGAACTGTAGTCAGAAAATGAAGTCTGGATAGATGACTCCCGTTGTTTGGGGGCCCAGGAACAGACAAAGGGTTGGGGACTGAGGTTCCCGCTGTTTGGGGACCCAGGAACAGACGAGGAGGGTTGGGGGACGGAGGTTCCCGCTGTTTGGGGACCCAGGAACAGACGAGGAGGGTTGGGGGGGACTGAGGTTCCTGCTGTTTGGGGGCCCAGAAACAGACGAGGAGGGTTGGGGGGGACTGAGGTTCCTGCTGTTTGGGGCCCAGAAACAGACGAGGAGGGTTGGGGGGGGGGGGGGACTGAGGTTCTCGCTGTTTGGGGACCCAGGAACAGACGTGAAGGGTTGGGGGGGACTGAGGTTCCTGCTGTTTGGGGGCCCAGAAACAGACGAGGAGGGTTGGGGGGGGGGACTGAGGTTCTCGCTGTTTGGGGACCCAGGAACAGACGTGAAGGGTTGGGGGGGACTGAGGTTCCTGCTGTTTGGAGGCCCAGAAACACACGTGAAGGGTTGGGGGACTGAGGTTCCCGCTGTATGGGGACCCAGGAACAGACGTGAAGGGTTGGGGGGACTGAGGTTCCCGCTGTTTGGGGACCCAGGAACAGACGTGAAGGGTTGGGGGGGACTGAGGTTCCCGCTGTTTGGGGGCCCAGAAACAGACGAGGAGGGTTGGGGGGACTGAGGTTCCTGCTGTTTGGGGACCCAGGAACAGACGTGAAGGGTTGGGGGGACTGAGGTTCCTGCTGTTTGGAGGCCCAGGAACAGACGTGAAGGGTTGGGGGACTGAGGTTCCCGCTGTATGGGGACCCAGGAACAGACGTGAAGGGTTGGGGGGACTGAGGTTCCCGCTGTTTGGGGACCCAGGAACAGACGAGGAGGGTTGGGGGGGGCTGAGGTCCTGCTGTTTGGGGGCCCAGAAACAGACGAGGAGGGTTGGGGGGGGGGACTGAGGGTCCCGCTGTTTGGGGACCCAGGAACAGACGTGAAGGGTTGGGGGGGGGGACTGAGGTTCCTGCTGTTTGTGGACCCAAGAACAGACGAGGAGGGTTGGGGGGATTGAGGTTCCTGCTGTTTGGGGACCCAGGAACAGATAAGGAGGGTTGGGGGGACTGAGGTTCCCGCTGTTTGGGGGCCCAGAAACAGACGTGAAGGGTTGGGGGGACTGAGGTTCCCGCTGTTTGGGGGCCCAGGAACAGACGTGAAGGGTTGGGGGGACTGAGGTTCCCGCTGTTTGGGGGCCCAGGAACAGACGTGAAGGGTTGGGGGGACTGAGGTTCCCGCTGTTTGGGGGCCCAGGAACAGACGTGAAGGGTTGGGGGGACTGAGGTTGCTGCTGTTTGGGGGCCCAGGAACAGACAAGAAGTGTGGGGGGACTGAGGTTCCCGCTGTTTTTTTTTTTTATAATTGTATTTTTATTGATTTTCAAAACTTTAAATACAAAGTTTTAGCAAAACGAGCATTACATTGTCAATGCATGTGCATTATACAGCAATCATTATAGAAAAAAGAAGAACAAAGTATAAAGTAACAAATATAGGTGACAAAAAGTGTTCACAGTAACACAACACATAGATATATTAGGTCAATTCCCTATGGTGTGAAAATAAGCGTAATATTGGAGGGAGTCTGGATCCTTGAGAACAGTTCAGGACATATACACAGGTAGTATAGGGTTGACTTAAGATTAAGGTGAGCCAGGTGTCAAGGGGGTCCCATATTCCGAAAGGTCCCATGGTTCCCATATTTCAGTGAACTTGGAAACACAATCGTGTACCGAGGCTGTCAAAAACTCCATTGTCCGAATCTCAGCCACCAAGAGTAGTAATCTGGACCGTGGGGAGGGGTATTGGATAGCCAGAATAACGGAATAAGTCTTCTGGCGGCTAGTAATATGTAGGATATTAATTTGTTTGTCTTTTTAGATATCCCTGATGGAGGTAGGCCCAATAGATAGGTCAAGGGATCCATCGGAAGGGACACCCCCGTCACCTTTTGTATAAGAAAATGTACATCACACCAAAAAGGTTGAATCAAAGAGCACTGCCAAAAAATGTGGAACAGTGAGCCTATTTCAGTTCCACATCGCCAACAATGTTGCGAGACTGAAGGGTCATACTTATGAATTACATCGGGTGTTCTGTACCAGAACATGAGAATTTTAATGGTTGTCTCTCTCTGGGTGACACATTTGGAAGATTTAAATGTAGAGGACCAGATTCTATCCCACATCTGTATTGTAACAGGACGGCCCACTAGATGAGACCACTTGCGCATATAAAAATGTAATGTCTCTGTGATGGAAACGACTCATGGAGGATACTATATATACAGGAAATTAAATGTAATTGATGGGGCCTTGGGCACATAGATATTCAAAAGTAGTTGTTTATCTAGAATTAGGGATGGTGATTTAGAATGAAAGAAATGTCTAATTTGCATATAGAAGTGGAAGAGATGTGGTGTAAGGCCAAATTTCTCACTTAAAGTGTTAAAGGTATGTAGTTCCCGCTGTTTGGGGACCCAGGAACAGACAAAGGGTTGGGGGGACTGAGGTTCCTGCTGTTTGGGGACCCAGGAACAGACGTGAAGGGTTGGGGGGGGGGGGGGGGGACTGAGGTCCCTTTCTTTTTATATTCTTTTGTATGTAAATATAACATTTTTCAATAAACATTTATTCAAAATTCACAATAAAAAAGGCGTGGCCAAATCTGCTCTCCTCTCACCTGGACGCTCGTTCTCTGTGCCTTTCTCTTCAGCAAATTCATCCCAGGCTGCAAGGAGCTCCGGAGGATAAGACCCCTTCACACAATAAGCCCTGCAGGAGGAATATGACAGAAGCTGGGAGACAAGGATGTATGGGGGTCACAAATACAAAGGAAAGAAATAGATAAAACAGCAGCATGAGGGTTGTCAGAAGGGGAGCCGGGGCATGGAAGACAACTGGGACCAGCAGATGTGGAGCCGGGGCATGGAAGACAACTGGGACCAGCAGATGTGGAGGCGGGGCATGGAAGACAACTGGGACCAGCAGATGTAGAGCCGGGGCATGGAAGACAACTGGGACCAGCAGATGTGGAGCCGGGGCATGGAAGACAAACGGGACCAGCAGATGTGGAGCCGGGGCATGGAAGACAACTGGGACCAGCAGATGTGGAGCCGGGGCATGGAAGACAACTGGGACCAGCAGATGTGGAGCCGGGGCATGGAAGGCAACTGGGACCAGCAGATGTGGAGCCGGGGCATGGAAGACAACTGGGACCAGCAGATGTGGAGCCGGGGCATGGAAGGCAACTGGGACCAGCAGATGCGGAGCCGTGGCATGGAAGACAAACGGGACCAGCAGATACGGAGCCCCGGCATGGAAGACAACTGGGACTGGCAGATGTGGAGCCGGGGCATGGAAGACAACTGGGACCAGCAGATGTGGAGCCGGGGCATGGAAGACAACTGGGACCAGCAGATGTGGAGCCGGGGCATGGAAGACAACCGGGACCAGCAGATGCGGAGCCCCGGCATGGAAGACAACCGGGACCGGCAGATGTGGAGCCGGGGCATGGAAGACAACTGGGACCAGCAGGTGTGGAGCCGGGGCATGGAAGACAACTGGGACCAGCAGATGCGGAGCCGGGGCATGGAAGACAAACGGGACCAGCAGATGCGGAGCCCCGGCATGGAAGACAACTGGGACCGGCAGATGCAGAGCCGGGGCATGGAAGACAACTGGGACCAGCAGATGCGGAGCCGGGGCATGGAAGACAACTGGGACCAGCAGATGCGGAGCCGGGGCATGGAAGACAACTGGGACCAGCAGATGTGGAGCCGGGGCATGGAAGACAACTGGGATCAGCAGGTGTGGAGCCGGGGCATGGAAGACAACTGGGACCAGCAGGTGTGGAGGCGGGGCATGGAAGACAACTGGGACCAGCAGATGTGGAGCCGGGGCATTGAAGACAACTGGGACCAGCAGGTGTGGAGCCGGGGCATGGAAGACAACAAGGACCAGCAGATGTGGAGCCCCGGCATGGAAGACAACTGGGACCAGCAGATGTGGAACCGGGGCATGGAAGACAACTGGGACCAGCAGATGTGGAGCCGGGGCATTGAAGACAACTGGGACCAGCAGGTGTGGAGCCGGGGCATGGAAGACAACAAGGACCAGCAGATGTGGAGCCCCGGCATGGAAGACAACTGGGACCAGCAGATGTGGAACCGGGGCGTGGAAGACAACTGGGACCAGCAGATGTGGAACCGGGGCATGGAAGACAACTGGGACCAGCAGATGTGGAGCCCCGGCATGGAAGACAAACGGGACCAGCAGATGTGGAGCCCCGGCATGGAAGACAAACGGGACCAGCAGATGTGGAGCCGGGGCATGGAAGACAACTGGGTCCAGCAGATGTGGAGCCGGGGCATGGAAGACAACTGGGACCAGAAGAGGAATTGGATAAGAAAGGTATGTTGTATCAATAAAAGGAGGATGGCAGATAAAAGGTAACTAGGAAAAGCAGACAAGGATGAGGACATACAAGTTAACTGGGTCAGCAGTAAAGAATGATAAATGGAAGGTGACCAAAAAACAAACAGGAGAGGGACATACATGGAAGGTCACTGAGATTGGCAGAACAATGGTGGATGGAAAGTAACCAGGAATGGCAGAAGAGGAGGAGAGGGACATGGAAGGTGAATAGGATCAGTAGAAGAAGAATGTTAGAAGAAGAGAGAGACTTGGAAGGTAATCAGGAACAATAGAACAGGAGAGGGATTAGGAAGGTAATCAGGAACAATAAAACAGGAGAGGGATTAGGAAGGTAACCAGGAACAATAGAACAGGAGAGGGACTTGGAAGGTAATCAGGAACAATAGAACAGGAGAGGGATTAGGAAGGTAATCAGGAACAATAAAACAGGAGAGGGACTTGGAAGGTAATCAGGAACAATAAAACAGGAGAGGGACTTGGAAGGTAATCAGGAACAATAAAACAGGAGAGGGATTAGGAAGGTAACCAGGAATGGTAGAAGAGGAGAAGGACTTGAAGGCAATCAGGCATGGTAGACAAGGAAAGATACTTAGAAGGTAACCAGGAGAGGAGAGGGACTTGGAAGGTAACCAGGGATGGTAGAAAAGGAGAGGGACTTGTGTTGTGGAAATTTTATTGAGTTGTATTTAATATGTTTTGTCATATTGTCTCCCAGTGTTAGTTCTGCTGCAGCCCGGTCTAAAGAGCTGACTGGGTCAGACTGACGGCAGCTGAGACCTGCTTTGGTACTGAAAAGCTTCCTGAGGTTGCAGAGAAGTGTTTGCAGAGTGGGGATATGTCCGCCAGCGAGGGGCCCCTGTGCAATGCACAGACGATCATCTGGGGGGGTAAGTTCACTCTGCAAAGACATTATCGGTTATGGATGGATGTACGCTTGTGTCTGATCAGCACATGGAGGGACCATGACATGTCTCTTCAGATAATCTCGCATCTACAGGAATGGTAGAATAATCCGGGGATGTGATGTTCTCTGAACAATGCAGAATAAGGATTCATGCCAATGGTAAAAACGGGAGTCTTTGAGCGTTCATGATTTCTAAGGCCAGACATGTGGCTTTCTTTGTCTAGCTGAAGAGCATGGCTTACAGGTACAGGGGGCGGGAAAATCATACACACTGCCCCTGCACAGACACGCCCATACACTTCCCTAGTCATTGTTCATTGGTTGAGATTTGTATAACTCCTCCTGTTTGCCTGAGCTTGGTTGGCCGATTGTAAAAGCTAACAAGCGCTATTGTTTTGACTATGCAAATTACTATAAATAAATGGAACGCCCATGGACACACAAGTCTGCCTGTGGAGACAAGGATGTGAGGACGGTGGTCATATCTATTTTACTCGGGAAATAGGGCTGCACCAAGATACATTATACCAAAGGGCTGAAAAGTGCGATTATTAGCGCAGGAGACATGGATTACGCATAGTGTATAGAGGAATCTCCACGTCACTTGGAAGGTAAGAAGAGGATTAGAAAAGACCAAAGAACACGGAAGGTCTATGGATTAGTAGTGATGGTATTAGTGGTAAGTAATTGGGAACAAAAAGGGGGAAGATAAAGATAATCTGGAAAAACAGAGTATGAGAATCCAGCAATAGACGAGTATTTGGACTGACGCCATATACGAGGAGCAGTATATACCACACAATGAAAGGTTATTACTCACGAGTGAAGATTTATGAATCCGCTGGTCTGATTATTCTCTCCTCCACTCAGTAAGCTTAGCTCTCTGCAGAGAAAACACAAAGCAACACTCAGGGTCCACCATAGAGTTCCCGGCCACCAAATATGATATAACAGGTGCTCTTCCTCCCAATTCATCCCAATGTGACCATGGAAATCATATACTATCCTGGTTATATCACAAGAGAAATGTGTGGAGGGAATAGCCAGAGGAAGCCATTCTAATCATTCTAATGGAGAGAATACCATGCATTGTGTGTCTAGAACGATAATCACACCTTTATTAGTACCGGCACACCGGAGTGCTCACCATACCGGCACATCGCAGGGCTCACCATAAGGGCACACCGGAGGGCTCACCATACCCGCACACCGGAGGGCTCACCATACCCGCACACCGGAGGGCTCACCATACCCGCACACCGGAGGGCTCACCATACCCGCACACCGGAGGGCTCACCATACCCGCACACCGGAGGGCTCACCATACCCACACACCGCAGTGCTTAGTGCAACCATTGCACCACTTAGGGATACGGTTACCCTAACGTCCTTACTTTGGGGGACACAGGAAATCTCACTTCTGGGTTAAATTGCCACCTACAAGATGGCTGGACGCTGACCCAAGATGACCCCTCCTACTCCCAGCATGCCTCAGTTTTGTATGCAGCAGTACGGAGAGCATGATAATAAACACAGAAGGTGGGGCCTGTGTCCCTCAATGTTTTTCTCCTTTTAGTATTCATCTTCTATACGGATTTTGTGCCCGTATACAACGTAGTACATTCCAGGATGCATAAAACCGAACATTCATAGGACCGGGGGAACATGAGGACATAACACATTGACCATGTAGGTGACCCCTCCCCCCCAGAGGGGACTGACCCTGAGCCCTTCATAGGACAGGGGTGACCCCCCCCCCCCAGAGGGGGCTGACCCTGAACCCTTCATAGGACAGAGGTGACCCCCCCGAACCCTTCATAGGACAGAGGTGACCCTCCCCAGAGGGGGCTGACCCCCCCCCCCCAGAGGGGACTGACCCTGAACCCTTCATAGGACAGAGGTGATGTAGGTGACCCCCCAGAGGGGACTGACCCTGAACCCTTCATAGGACAGAGGTGATATAGGTGACCCCTCAGAGGGGACTGACCCTGAACCCTTCATAGGACAGAGGTGATGTAGGTGACCCCTCAGAGGGGACTGACCCTGAACCCTTCATAGGACAGAGGTGATGTAGGTGACCCCTCAGTGGGGACTGACCCTGAACCCTTCATAGGACAGAGGTGATGTAGGTGACCCCCTACAGAGGGGGCTGACCCTAAACCCTTCATAGGACAGAGGTGACCCCTCCCAGAGGGGGCTGACCCAGAACCCTTCATAGGACAGAGGTGATGTTGGTGACCCCCCCAGAGGGGACTGACCCTGAACCCTTCATAGGACAGAGGTGACCCCCCCCCCAGAGGGGGCTGACCCTGAACCCTTCATAGGACAGAGGTGACCCCCCCCTGAACCCTTCATAGGACAGAGGTGACCCTCCCCAGAGGGGGCTGACCCCCCCCTCAGAGGGGACTGACCCTGAACCCTTCATAGGACAGAGGTGATGTAGGTGACCCCCCAGAGGGGACTGACCCTGAACCCTTCATAGGACAGAGGTGATGTAGGTGACCCCTCAGAGGGGACTGACCCTGAACCCTTCATAGGACAGAGGTGATGTAGGTGACCCCTCAGTGGGGACTGACCCTGAACCCTTCATAGGACAGAGGTGATGTTGGTGACCCCTCAGATGGGGCTGACCCTGAACCCTTCATAGGACAGAGGTGATGTAGGTGACCCCTCAGAGAGGACTAACCCTGAACCCTTCATAGGACAGAGGTGATGTTGGTGACCCCTCAGATGGGGCTGACCCTGAACCCTTCATAGGACAGAGGTGATGTTGGTGACCCCTCAGATGGGGCTGACCCTGAACCCTTCACAGGAC
This sequence comes from Lithobates septentrionalis, assembly GCA_037952835.1. Taxonomy (NCBI): domain Eukaryota; kingdom Metazoa; phylum Chordata; class Amphibia; order Anura; family Ranidae; genus Lithobates; species Lithobates septentrionalis. Next base: position 11,810 of record JBBDGP010005669.1, read on the forward strand.
AGAGGTGATGTAGGTGAACTCTTCAGATGGGACTGACCCTGAACCCTTCATAGGACAGAGGTGATGTAGGTGACCCTTCAGAGGGGACTGACCCTGAACCCTTCATAGGACAGAGGTGATGTAGGTGACCCCCCAGAGGGACTGACCCTGAACCCTTCATAGGACAGAGGTGATGTAGGTGACCCCTCAGATGGGGCTGACCCTGAACCCTTCATAGGACAGAGGTGATGTAGGTGACCCCTCAGAGGGGACTGACCCTAAACCCTTCATAGGACAGAGGTGATGTAGGTGACCCTTTAGAGGGGACTGACCCTGAACCCTTCATAGGACAGAGGTGATGTAGGTGACCCCTCAGATGGGGCTGACCCTGAACCCTTCATAGGACAGAGGATGTAGGTGATCCTCAGATGGGGCTGACCCTGAACCCTTCATAGGACAGAAGTGATGTAGGTGACCCCCCAGAGGGACTGACCCTGAACCCTTCATGGGACAGAGGTGACCCCTCCCAGATGGGGCTGACCCTGAACCCTTCATAGGACAGAGGATGTAGGTGATCCTCAGATGGGGCTGACCCTGAACCCTTCATAGGACAGAGGTGATCCTCAGATGGGGCTGACCCTGAACCCTTCAAAGGACAGAGGTGATCCTCAGATGGGGCTGACCCTGAACCCTTCATAGGACAGAGGTGATCCTCAGATGGGGCTGACCCTGAACCCTTCATAGGACAGAGGTGATCCTCAGATGGGGCTGACCCTGAACCCTTCATAGGACAGAGGTGATGTAGGTGACCCCTCAGAGGGGACTGACCCTGAACCCTTCATAGGACAGAGGATGTAGGTGACCCCTCAGAGGGGACTGACCCTGAACCCTTCATAGGACAGAGGTGATGTAGGTGATCCCTCAGAGGGGACTGACCCTGAACCCTTCATAGGACAGAGGTGATGTAGGTGATCCCTCAGAGGGGACTGACCCTGAACCCTTCATAGGACAGAGGTGATGTAGGTGACCCCTCAGTGGGGACTGACCCTGAACCCTTCATAGGACAGAGGTGATGTAGGTGACCCCCTACAGAGGGGGCTGACCCTAAACCCTTCATAGGACAGAGGTGATGTTGGTGACCCCTCAGATGGGGCTGACCCTGAACCCTTCATAGGACAGGGGTGACCCCCCCCCCCCCCAGAGGGGGCTGACCCTGAACCCTTCATAGGACAAAGGATGTAGGTGATCCTCAGATGGGGCTGACCCTGAACCCTTCATAGGACAGAGGTGATCCTCAGATGGGACTGACCCTGAACCCTTCATAGGACAGAGGTGATCCTCAGATGGGACTGACCCTGAACCCTTCATAGGACAGAGGTGATCCTCAGATGGGACTGACCCTGAACCCTTCATAGGACAGAGGTGATGTAGGTGATCCCTCAGAGGGGACTGACCCTGAACCCTTCATAGGACAGAGGTGATGTAGGTGACCCCCCAGAGGGACTGACCCTGAACCCTTCATAGGACAGAGGTGATGTAGGTGATCCCTCAGATGGGACTGACCCTGAACCCTTCATAGGACAGAGGTGATCCTCAGATGGGACTGACCCTGAACCCTTCATAGGACAGAGGTGATGTAGGTGATCCCTCAGAGGGGACTGACCCTGAACCCTTCATAGGACAGAGGTGATGTAGGTGACCCCCCCAGAGGGGCATTTTCCGAACTTCCTCCTTACTTTGAGATGATGATTTCTGGAAGAATTTCTGCAAAGCTTTTCTGGGGTTCTCCGTTAACCTTCTGGGACCCCTCGATGGGTATTATCTGCAAGGAAAAACAAAGAGAGTCACATCCCTGAGAAAAACACGACCACCAGGACCGAGCAGTTCTGCTCCTGAAAAAATAGCTTATTATAAATTATTCCCATCACACCAACTCACCAATGTGATGGGAATTATCTAGCGTTTTATTTTTAAGTTTTCATCTCCCTGCCCCCCTCGGGTGTAGAACATGATGATTATAATGAAAATTGTTTGTTTATATCACTTGTAGATGTAAAGCTTTAGATTGTTAAACATGTGACCTATGTGGAGGGTATTTATGCCCTCAACTAAAATGGTGGAATTGTAACTTCTTGAGGACGGCCAATCTGATAGGCCGAAATGCATTGAGGTTGAGTCGTGTCATCGTGACACACTTCTGCCCACACGTCCAAACCCGGAAATCGAGCCTCCACCGCGTTAGCAGCTGCATGAATCGACCAGGCCGACTTCACGGACCACTTTTTACCTGCTCTTCACTCCGGGTGCCAGGATATCGGGCGCTCATACATGCGAGTTGAATACCTTCTTTTAAGTTTTTGGAATAAAAGTTCTTTTTAAACGGTACTGTGCAATGAAGCTCTTTCTATTATTGTTATTATTATACGAGATTTATATAGCGCCAACAGTTTACGCAGCGCTTTACAATGTATAAGGAGGACAACACAATTACAGTTCAATACAAAAAGGTACAGGAGGGCTATTGTATCTATTCACATGAGGAACATTTCCCATAACCAACCACCGGTCCAGAGGATATCTACAGGGGTCGCCCCACACAGGCACTTGACCTAAGCGATAGTTGGTCCAATCCCAAGGGTGAGGGTACTAGGGGGGGTACATCCATCTACTAGGGGCGGGGTGTGGGTACATCTACTAGGGGGGGGGTACATCTACTGGGGGGGGGGGGTACATCTACTAGGGGGGGGGGTACATCTACTAGGGGGGGTACATCTACTAGGGGGGGGGGTACATCTACTAGGGGGGGTACATCTACTAGGGGGGGTACATCTACTAGGGGGGGGGGTACATCTACTAGGGGGGGGGGTACATCTACTAGGGGGGGTACATCTACTAGGGGGGGTACATCTACTAGGGGGGGGGTACATCTACTAGGGGGGGGGGTACATCTACTAGGGGGGGTACATCTACTAGGGGGGGGGGTACATCTACTAGGGGGGGTACATCTACTAGGGGGGGGTACATCTACTAGGGGGGGGTGTGGGTACATCTACTAGGGGGGGGCGGTACATCTACTAGGGGGGGTACATCTACTAGGGGGGGGTACATCTACTAGGGGGGGTGTGGGTACATCTACTAGGGGGGGGTACATCTACTAGGGGGGGTACATCTACTAGGGGGGGTACATCTACTAGGGGGGTACATCTACTATTGGGGGGGTACATCTACTAGGGGGGGGGTACATCTACTAGGGGGGGGGGTGTGGGTACATCTACTAGGGGGGGGCGGTACATCTACTAGGGGGGGTACATCTACTAGGGGGGGTGTGGGTACATCTACTAGGGGGGGCTACATCTACTAGGGGGGGTACATCTACTAGGGGGGGTGTGGGTACATCTACTAGGGGGGGCGATACATCTACTAGGGGGGGGTACATCTACTAGGGGGGCTCCCACATAAGAAGCACGGAACCCTCTCATCTATAACTCAAGTCACAGCTCTGTATGAGATCCTCAACACTGTTCCTTAAGGACGGGCACTTTCTCACCGGGGACGGTCTTTATTGATTGCTTTCATATATATATATATTTTGTTGTATGTAGCACTTAGCACAGTATATTTTTTTATCATTTACTAATTGTTCACATCAATTTTACACTGCAGCTGCTCTAATCGTGTGATAAATGTGTTATCCATGATACTAACATATATATATGAGGTTATTTATACTTATATTTTCACTAACAATCTTTTGGCACTTTGGTCCATATATATTTTAGGACTGTCCATGTGTCTTCCTGAGGAGGGGTCTTGCGGGGGCTGCAGGATTTCAATCCATGGTGGTGTATTGTGGTACCAATGGTTGGTTTGGTGGCTGAGGTCCCAACTGCCTTGAGATCCTTCACAAGCTCCTCCCATGTAGTTCTGGGCGGATCCCTCACTTTTCTCATGACTATCCTCACCCCATGAGGAGAAATCTTCCATGGAGCTCCAGACTGAGGACAATTGATGGTTATTTTGTATTTCTTCCATTTGTGAATAATCACTCCAACACTTGTCTCCTCCTCACCAAGCTTCTTGCTGATGGTCTTGTGCAGGTCTACAATCTTGGCTTAGACCTCGCTCAGATGAGCACCGACACCCGTACTGCATCTTCATCCGCCCCCCACTGTGTGCATGTGTGGAAGTAGATGAAGATGCAGCGGCTGCATGGCCCCATGTCAAACTTTGATTACCCTGCAGAAGTGGGTACACAGCCCCAACACACTGACAAAATGGTCAGCACTGCCTGTCCCCTGCGCGAGCGGCCTATAGAGATGAATGGACCATCCAATCAGGTGTGCCTGAAAAACTGACAGATAGACCTGATTGCAAGAGTCATGTGACGGGACACATGTAGAGTATGGCCACCGGTGTGGAGGAAAGAACCTGGGGGTCCTGGAGGTTTCAGAGATGGCAACCAATCTCACCAGACACAGACTACAATCTTCTTCAGCAATAACTGCCAGGTCCTGCCTGACTGACTAGAGGTTAGGTAGGTCCTCCTATCACAGGAGAGTGTACAGTCAGATTGTAGAGGTTAGGTAGGTCCTCCTATCACAGGAGAGTGTACAGTCAGATTGTAGAGGTTAGGTAGGTCCTCCTATCACAGGAGAGTGTACAGTCAGATTGTAGAGGTTAGGTAGGTCCTCCTATCACAGGAGAGCGTAGTCAGATTGTAGAGGTTAGGTAGGTCCTCCTATCACAGGAGAGCATAGTCAGATTGTAGAGGTTAGGTAGGTCCTCCTATCACAGGATAGTGTACAGTCAGATTGTAGAGGTTAGGTAGGTCCTCCTATCACAGGAGAGTGTACAGTCAGATTGTAGAGGTTAGGTAGGTCCTCCTATCACAGGAGAGCATAGTCAGATTGTAGAGGTTAGGTAGGTCCTCCTATCACAGGAGAGCATAGTCAGATTGTAGAGGTTAGGTAGGTCCTCCTATCACAGGAGAGTGTACAGTCAGATTGTAGAGGTTAGGTAGGTCCTCCTATCACAGGAGAGCATAGTCAGATTGTAGAGGTTAGGTAGGTCCTCCTATCACAGGAGAGCGTACAGTCAGATTGTAGAGGTTAGGTAGGTCCTCCTATCACAGGAGAGCATAGTCAGATTGTAGAGGTTAGGTAGGTCCTCCTATCACAGGAGAGCATAGTCAGATTGTAGAGGTTAGGTAGGTCCTCCTATCACAGGAGAGTGTACAGTTAGATTGTAGAGGTTAGGTAGGTCCTCCTATCACAGGAGAGCGTACAGTCAGATTGTAGAGGTTAGGTAGGTCCTCCTATCACAGGAGAGTGTACAGTCAGATTGTAGAGGTTAGGTAGGTCCTCCTATCACAGGAGAGCGTACAGTCAGATTGTAGAGGTTAGGTAGGTCCTCCTATCACAGGAGAGTGTACAGTCAGATTGTAGAGGTTAGGTAGGTTCTCCTATCACAGGAGAGTGTACAGTCAGATTGTAGAGGTTAGGTAGGTCCTCCTATCACAGGAGAGCGTACAGTCAGATTGTAGAGGTTAGGTAGGTCCTCCTATCACAGGAGAGTGTACAGTCAGATTGTAGAGGTTAGGTAGGTCCTCCTATCACAGGAGAGTGTACAGTCAGATTGTAGAGGTTAGGTAGGTCCTCCTATCACAGGAGAGCATAGTCAGATTGTAGAGGTTAGGTAGGTCCTCCTATCACAGGATAGTGTACAGTCAGATTGTAGAGGTTAGGTAGGTCCTCCTATCACAGGAGAGTGTACAGTCAGATTGTAGAGGTTAGGTAGGTCCTCCTATCACAGGAGAGTGTACAGTCAGATTGTAGAGGTTAGGTAGGTCCTCCTATCACAGGAGAGCATACAATCAGATTGTAGAGGTTAGGTAGGTCCTCCTATCACAGGAGAGCATAGTCAGATTGTAGAGGTTAGGTAGGTCCTCCTATCACAGGAGAGTGTACAGTCAGATTGTAGAGGTTAGGTAGGTCCTCCTATCACAGGATAGTGTACAGTCAGATTGTAGAGGTTAGGTAGGTCCTCCTATCACAGGAGAGTGTACAGTCAGATTGTAGAGGTTAGGTAGGTCCTCCTATCACAGGAGAGCGTACAGTCAGATTGTAGAGGTTAGGTAGGTCCTCCTATCACAGGAGAGCGTACAATCAGATTGTAGAGGTTAGGTAGGTCCTCCTATCACAGGAGAGCATAGTCAGATTGTAGAGGTTAGGTAGGTCCTCCTATCACAGGAGAGCGTACAGTCAGATTGTAGAGGTTAGGTAGGTCCTCCTATCACAAGGGAGCGTACAGTCAGATTGTAGAGGTTAGGTAGGTCCTCCTATCACAAGGGAGCGTACAGTCAGATTGTAGAGGTTAGGTAGGTCCTCCTATCACAGGAGAGTGTACAGTCAGATTGTAGAGGTTAGGTAGGTCCTCCTATCACAGGAGAGCGTAGTCAGATTGTAGAGGTTAGGTAGGTCCTCCTATCACAGGAGAGTGTACAGTCAGATTGTAGAGGTTAGGTAGGTCCTCCTATCACAGGAGAGTGTACAGTCAGATTGTAGAGGTTAGGTAGGTCCTCCTATCACAGGAGAGTGTACAGTCAGATTGTAGAGGTTAGGTAGGTCCTCCTATCACAGGAGAGTGTAGTCAGATTGTAGAGGTTAGGTAGGTCCTCCTATCACAGGAGAGCGTACAGTCAGATTGTAGAGGTTAGGTAGGTCCTCCTATCACAGGAGAGTGTACAGTCAGATTGTAGAGGTTAGGTAGGTCCTCCTATCACAGGAGAGTGTAGTCAGATTGTAGAGGTTAGGTAGGTCCTCCTATCACAGGAGAGTGTACAGTCAGATTGTAGAGGTTAGGTAGGTCCTCCTATCACAGGAGAGTGTAGTCAGATTGTAGAGGTTAGGTAGGTCCTCCTATCACAGGAGAGCGTACAGTCAGATTGTAGAGGTTAGGTAGGTCCTCCTATCACAGGATAGTGTAGTCAGATTGTAGATGTTAGGTAGGTCCTCCTATCACAGGAGAGTGTACAGTCAGATTGTAGAGGTTAGGTAGGTCCTCCTATCACAGGAGAGTGTACAGTCAGATTGTAGAGGTTAGGTAGGTCCTCCTATCACAGGAGAGCATAGTCAGATTGTAGAGGTTAGGTAGGTCCTCCTATCACAGGAGAGTGTACAGTCAGATTGTAGAGGTTAGGTAGGTCCTCCTATCACAGGAGAGCGTACAGTCAGATTGTAGAGGTTAGGTAGGTCCTCCTATCACAGGAGAGTGTACAGTCAGATTGTAGAGGTTAGGTAGGTCCTCCTATCACAGGAGAGTGTACAGTCAGATTGTAGAGGTTAGGTAGGTCCTCCTATCACAGGAGAGTGTACAGTCAGATTGTAGAGGTTAGGTAGGTCCTCCTATCACAGGAGAGCGTACAGTCAGATTGTAGAGGTTAGGTAGGTCCTCCTATCACAGGAGAGTGTACAGTCAGATTGTAGAGGTCAGGTAGGTCCTCCTATCACAGGAGAGTGTACAGTCAGATTGTAGAGGTTAGGTAGGTCCTCCTATCACAGGAGAGCATAGTCAGATTGTAGAGGTTAGGTAGGTCCTCCTATCACAGGAGAGTGTACAGTCAGATTGTAGAGGTTAGGTAGGTCCTCCTATCACAGGAGAGCGTACAGTCAGATTGTAGAGGTTAGGTAGGTCCTCCTATCACAGGAGAGTGTACAGTCAGATTGTAGAGGTTAGGTAGGTCCTCCTATCACAGGAGAGTGTACAGTCAGATTGTAGAGGTTAGGTAGGTCCTCCTATCACAGGAGAGTGTACAGTCGGATTGTAGAGGTTAGGTAGGTCCTCCTATCACAGGAGAGCATAGTCAGATTGTAGAGGTTAGGTAGGTCCTCCTATCACAGGAGAGTGTACAGTCAGATTGTAGAGGTTAGGTAGGTCCTCCTATCACAGGAGAGCATAGTCAGATTGTAGAGGTTAGGTAGGTCCTCCTATCACAGGAGAGCGTAGTCAGATTGTAGAGGTTAGGTAGGTCCTCTTATCACAGGAGAGCATAGTCAGATTGTAGAGGTTAGGTAGGTCCTCCTATCACAGGAGAGCGTACAGTCAGATTGTAGAGGTTAGGTAGGTCCTCCTATCACAGGAGAGTGTACAGTCAGATTGTAGAGGTTAGGTAGGTCCTCCTATCACAGGAGAGTGTACAGTCGGATTGTAGAGGTTAGGTAGGTCCTCCTATCACAGGAGAGCATAGTCAGATTGTAGAGGTTAGGTAGGTCCTCCTATCACAGGAGAGCGTAGTCAGATTGTAGAGGTTAGGTAGGTCCTCCTATCACAGGAGAGCATAGTCAGATTGTAGAGGTTAGGTAGGTCCTCCTATCACAGGAGAGCGTACAGTCAGATTGTAGAGGTTAGGTAGGTCCTATCACAGGAGAGTGTACAGTCAGATTGTAGAGGTCAGGTAGGTCCTCCTATCACAGGAGAGTGTACAGTCAGATTGTAGAGGTTAGGTAGGTCCTCCTATCACAAGGGAGCGTACAGTCAGATTGTAGAGGTTAGGTAGGTCCTCCTATCACAGGAGAGTGTACAGTCGGATTGTAGAGGTTAGGTAGGTCCTCCTATCACAGGAGAGCATAGTCAGATTGTAGAGGTTAGGTAGGTCCTCCTATCACAGGAGAGCGTACAGTCAGATTGTAGAGGTTAGGTAGGTCCTCCTATCACAGGAGAGCGTACAGTCAGATTGTAGAGGTTAGGTAGGTCCTCCTATCACAGGAGAGTGTACAGTCAGATTGTAGAGGTTAGGTAGGTCCTCCTATCACAGGAGAGCATAGTCAGATTGTAGAGGTTAGGTAGGTCCTCCTATCACAGGAGAGTGTACAGTCAGATTGTAGAGGTTAGGTAGGTCCTCCTATCACAGGAGAGTGTACAGTCAGATTGTAGAGGTTAGGTAGGTCCTCCTATCACAGGAGAGCGTACAGTCGGATTGTAGAGGTTAGGTAGGTCCTCCTATCACAGGAGAGCGTACAGTCAGATTGTAGAGGTTAGGTAGGTCCTCCTATCACAGGAGAGCGTACAGTCAGATTGTAGAGGTTAGGTAGGTCCTCCTATCACAGGAGAGCATAGTCAGATTGTAGAGGTTAGGTAGGTCCTCCTATCACAGGAGAGCATAGTCAGATTGTAGAGGTTAGGTAGGTCCTCCTATCACAGGAGAGCATAGTCAGATTGTAGAGGTTAGGTAGGTCCTCCTATCACAGGAGAGCGTACAGTCGGATTGTAGAGGTTAGGTAGGTCCTCCTATCACAGGAGAGCGTACAGTCAGATTGTAGAGGTTAGGTAGGTCCTCCTATCACAGGAGAGTGTACAGTCAGATTGTAGAGGTTAGGTAGGTCCTCCTATCACAGGAGAGTGTACAGTCAGATTGTAGAGGTTAGGTAGGTCCTCCTATCACAGGAGAGCGTACAGTCAGATTGTAGAGGTTAGGTAGGTCCTCCTATCACAGGATAGTGTAGTCAGATTGTAGAGGTTAGGTAGGTCCTCCTATCACAGGAGAGCGTACAGTCAGATTGTAGAGGTTAGGTAGGTCCTCCTATCACAGGATAGTGTAGTCAGATTGTAGAGGTTAGGTAGGTCCTCCTATCACAGGAGAGTGTACAGTCAGATTGTAGAGGTTAGGTAGGTCCTCCTATCACAGGAGAGTGTACAGTCAGATTGTAGAGGTTAGGTAGGTCCTCCTATCACAGGAGAGTGTACAGTCGGATTGTAGAGGTTAGGTAGGTCCTCCTATCACAGGAGAGCATAGTCAGATTGTAGAGGTTAGGTAGGTCCTCCTATCACAGGAGAGTGTACAGTCAGATTGTAGAGGTTAGGTAGGTCCTCCTATCACAGGAGAGCGTACAGTCAGATTGTAGAGGTTAGGTAGGTCCTCCTATCACAGGAGAGCGTACAGTCAGATTGTAGAGGTTAGGTAGGTCCTCCTATCACAGGAGAGCATAGTCAGATTGTAGAGGTTAGGTAGGTCCTCCTATCACAGGAGAGCGTACAGTCAGATTGTAGAGGTTAGGTAGGTCCTCCTATCACAAGGGAGCGTACAGTCAGATTGTAGAGGTTAGGTAGGTCCTCCTATCACAGGAGAGTGTACAGTCAGATTGTAGAGGTTAGGTAGGTCCTCCTATCACAGGAGAGTGTACAGTCGGATTGTAGAGGTTAGGTAGGTCCTCCTATCACAGGAGAGCATAGTCAGATTGTAGAGGTTAGGTAGGTCCTCCTATCACAGGAGAGCGTACAGTCAGATTGTAGAGGTTAGGTAGGTCCTCCTATCACAGGAGAGCATAGTCAGATTGTAGAGGTTAGGTAGGTCCTCCTATCACAGGAGAGTGTACAGTCAGATTGTAGAGGTTAGGTAGGTCCTCCTATCACAGGAGAGTGTACAGTCGGATTGTAGAGGTTAAGTAGGTCCTCCTATCACAGGAGAGTGTACAGTCAGATTGTAGAGGTTAGGTAGGTCCTCCTATCACAGGAGAGCGTAGTCAGATTGTAGAGGTTAGGTAGGTCCTCCTATCACAGGAGAGTGTACAGTCGGATTGTAGAGGTTAGGTAGGTCCTCCTATCACAGGAGAGTGTACAGTCAGATTGTAGAGGTTAGGTAGGTCCTCCTATCACAGGAGAGTGTACAGTCAGATTGTAGAGGTTAGGTAGGTCCTCCTATCACAGGAGAGCATAGTCAGATTGTAGAGGTTAGGTAGGTCCTCCTATCACAGGAGAGCATAGTCAGACTGTAGAGGTTAGGTAGGTCCTCCTATCACAGGAGAGTGTACAGTCAGATTGTAGAGGTTAGGTAGGTCCTCCTATCACAGGAGAGCGTACAGTCAGATTGTAGAGGTTAGGTAGGTCCTCCTATCACAAGGGAGCGTACAGTCAGATTGTAGAGGTTAGGTAGGTCCTCCTATCACAGGAGAGCGTACAGTCAGATTGTAGAGGTTAGGTAGGTCCTCCTATCACAGGAGAGTGTACAGTCGGATTGTAGAGGTTAGGTAGGTCCTCCTATCACAGGAGAGTGTACAGTCAGATTGTAGAGGTTAGGTAGGTCCTCCTATCACAGGAGAGCGTAGTCAGATTGTAGAGGTTAGGTAGGTCCTCCTATCACAGGAGAGCATAGTCAGATTGTAGAGGTTAGGTAGGTCCTCCTTTCACAGGAGAGCGTACAGTCAGATTGTAGAGGTTAGGTAGGTCCTCCTATCACAGGAGAGTGTACAGTCAGATTGTAGAGGTTAGGTAGGTCCTCCTATCACAGGAGAGCGTAGTCAGATTGTAGAGGTTAGGTAGGTCCTCCTATCACAGGAGAGCATAGTCAGATTGTAGAGGTTAGGTAGGTCCTCCTATCACAGGAGAGTGTACAGTCAGATTGTAGAGGTTAGGTAGGTCCTCCTATCACAGGAGAGCATAGTCAGATTGTAGAGGTTAGGTAGGTCCTCCTATCACAGGAGAGTGTACAGTCAGATTGTAGAGGTTAGGTAGGTCCTCCTATCACAGGAGAGCGTAGTCAGATTGTAGAGGTTAGGTAGGTCCTCCTATCACAGGAGAGTGTACAGTCAGATTGTAGAGGTTAGGTAGGTCCTCCTTTCACAGGAGAGCGTACAGTCAGATTGTAGAGGTTAGGTAGGTCCTCCTATCACAGGAGAGCATAGTCAGATTGTAGAGGTTAGGTAGGTCCTCCTATCACAGGAGAGTGTACAGTCAGATTGTAGAGGTTAGGTAGGTCCTCCTATCACAGGAGAGCGTACAGTCAGATTGTAGAGGTTAGGTAGGTCCTCCTATCACAGGAGAGCGTACAGTCGGATTGTAGAGGTTAGGTAGGTCCTCCTATCACAGGAGAGCGTACAGTCAGATTGTAGAGGTTAGGTAGGTCCTCCTATCACAGGAGAGTGTACAGTCGGATTGTAGAGGTTAGGTAGGTCCTCCTATCACAGGAGAGCGTAGTCAGATTGTAGAGGTTAGGTAGGTCCTCCTATCACAGGATAGTGTAGTCAGATTGTAGAGGTTAGGTAGGTCCTCCTATCACAGGAGAGTGTAGTCAGATTGTAGAGGTTAGGTAGGTCCTCCTATCACAGGAGAGCATAGTCAGATTGTAGAGGTTAGGTAGGTCCTCCTATCACAGGAGAGCGTACAGTCAGATTGTAGAGGTTAGGTAGGTCCTCCTATCACAGGAGAGTGTACAGTCAGATTGTAGAGGTTAGGTAGGTCCTCCTATCACAGGAGAGTGTACAGTCAGATTGTAGAGGTTAGGTAGGTCCTCCTATCACAGGAGAGTGTACAGTCGGATTGTAGAGGTTAGGTAGGTCCTCCTATCACAGGAGAGCATAGTCAGATTGTAGAGGTTAGGTAGGTCCTCCTATCACAGGAGAGCGTACAGTCAGATTGTAGAGGTTAGGTAGGTCCTCCTATCACAGGATAGTGTAGTCAGATTGTAGAGGTTAGGTAGGTCCTCCTATCACAGGAGAGCGTACAGTCAGATTGTAGAGGTTAGGTAGGTCCTCCTATCACAGGAGAGCATAGTCAGATTGTAGAGGTTAGGTAGGTCCTCCTATCACAGGATAGTGTAGTCAGATTGTAGAGGTTAGGTAGGTCCTCCTATCACAGGAGAGTGTACAGTCAGATTGTAGAGGTTAGGTAGGTCCTCCTATCACAGGAGAGTGTACAGTCAGATTGTAGAGGTTAGGTAGGTCCTCCTATCACAGGATAGTGTAGTCAGATTGTAGAGGTTAGGTAGGTCCTCCTATCACAGGAGAGTGTACAGTCAGATTGTAGAGGTTAGGTAGGTCCTCCTATCACAGGAGAGCGTACAGTCAGATTGTAGAGGTTAGGTAGGTCCTCCTATCACAGGAGAGTGTACAGTCAGATTGTAGAGGTTAGGTAGGTCCTCCTATCACAGGAGAGTGTACAGTCAGATTGTAGAGGTTAGGTAGGTCCTCCTATCACAGGAGAGCGTAGTCAGATTGTAGAGGTTAGGTAGGTCCTCCTATCACAGGAGAGCGTAGTCAGATTGTAGAGGTTAGGTAGGTCCTCCTATCACAGGAGAGCGTAGTCAGATTGTAGAGGTTAGGTAGGTCCTCCTATCACAGGAGAGCATAGTCAGATTGTAGAGGTTAGGTAGGTCCTCCTATCACAGGAGAGCGTACAGTCAGATTGTAGAGGTTAGGTAGGTCCTCCTATCACAGGAGAGCATAGTCAGATTGTAGAGGTTAGGTAGGTCCTCCTATCACAGGAGAGTGTACAGTCAGATTGTAGAGGTTAGGTAGGTCCTCCTATCACAGGAGAGTGTACAGTCAGATTGTAGAGGTTAGGTAGGTCCTCCTATCACAGGAGAGCATAGTCAGATTGTAGAGGTTAGGTAGGTCCTCCTATCACAGGAGAGTGTACAGTCAGATTGTAGAGGTTAGGTAGGTCCTCCTATCACAGGAGAGCGTACAGTCAGATTGTAGAGGTTAGGTAGGTCCTCCTATCACAGGAGAGTGTACAGTCAGATTGTAGAGGTTAGGTAGGTCCTCCTATCACAGGAGAGCGTACAGTCAGATTGTAGAGGTTAGGTAGGTCCTCCTATCACAGGATAGTGTAGTCAGATTGTAGAGGTTATGTAGGTCCTCCTATCACAGGAGAGTGTACAGTCAGATTGTAGAGGTTAGGTAGGTCCTCCTATCACAGGAGAGTGTACAGTCAGATTGTAGAGGTTAGGTAGGTCCTCCTATCACAGGAGAGTGTACAGTCGGATTGTAGAGGTTAGGTAGGTCCTCCTATCACAGGAGAGCATAGTCAGATTGTAGAGGTTAGGTAGGTCCTCCTATCACAGGAGAGTGTACAGTCAGATTGTAGAGGTTAGGTAGGTCCTCCTATCACAGGAGAGCATAGTCAGATTGTAGAGGTTAGGTAGGTCCTCCTATCACAGGAGAGCGTACAGTCAGATTGTAGAGGTTAGGTAGGTCCTCCTATCACAGGAGAGCATAATCAGATTGTAGAGGTTAGGTAGGTCCTCCTATCACAGGAGAGCATAGTCAGATTGTAGAGGTTAGGTAGGTCCTCCTATCACAAGGGAGCGTACAGTCAGATTGTAGAGGTTAGGTAGGTCCTCCTATCACAGGAGAGTGTACAGTCAGATTGTAGAGGTTAGGTAGGTCCTCCTATCACAGGAGAGTGTACAGTCGGATTGTAGAGGTTAGGTAGGTCCTCCTATCACAGGAGAGTGTACAGTCAGATTGTAGAGGTTAGGTAGGTCCTCCTATCACAGGAGAGCGTAGTCAGATTGTAGAGGTTAGGTAGGTCCTCCTATCACAGGAGAGCATAGTCAGATTGTAGAGGTTAGGTAGGTCCTCCTTTCACAGGAGAGCGTACAGTCAGATTGTAGAGGTTAGGTAGGTCCTCCTATCACAGGAGAGTGTACAGTCAGATTGTAGAGGTTAGGTAGGTCCTCCTATCACAGGAGAGCGTAGTCAGATTGTAGAGGTTAGGTAGGTCCTCCTATCACAGGAGAGCATAGTCAGATTGTAGAGGTTAGGTAGGTCCTCCTATCACAGGAGAGTGTACAGTCAGATTGTAGAGGTTAGGTAGGTCCTCCTATCACAGGAGAGCATAGTCAGATTGTAGAGGTTAGGTAGGTCCTCCTATCACAGGAGAGTGTACAGTCAGATTGTAGAGGTTAGGTAGGTCCTCCTATCACAGGAGAGCGTAGTCAGATTGTAGAGGTTAGGTAGGTCCTCCTATCACAGGAGAGTGTACAGTCAGATTGTAGAGGTTAGGTAGGTCCTCCTTTCACAGGAGAGCGTACAGTCAGATTGTAGAGGTTAGGTAGGTCCTCCTATCACAGGAGAGCATAGTCAGATTGTAGAGGTTAGGTAGGTCCTCCTATCACAGGAGAGCGTACAGTCGGATTGTAGAGGTTAGGTAGGTCCTCCTATCACAGGAGAGCGTACAGTCAGATTGTAGAGGTTAGGTAGGTCCTCCTATCACAGGAGAGTGTACAGTCGGATTGTAGAGGTTAGGTAGGTCCTCCTATCACAGGAGAGTGTAGTCAGATTGTAGAGGTTAGGTAGGTCCTCCTATCACAGGAGAGTGTAGTCAGATTGTAGAGGTTAGGTAGGTCCTCCTATCACAGGAGAGCATAGTCAGATTGTAGAGGTTAGGTAGGTCCTCCTATCACAGGAGAGCGTACAGTCAGATTGTAGAGGTTAGGTAGGTCCTCCTATCACAGGAGAGTGTACAGTCAGATTGTAGAGGTTAGGTAGGTCCTCCTATCACAGGAGAGTGTACAGTCAGATTGTAGAGGTTAGGTAGGTCCTCCTATCACAGGAGAGTGTACAGTCGGATTGTAGAGGTTAGGTAGGTCCTCCTATCACAGGAGAGCATAGTCAGATTGTAGAGGTTAGGTAGGTCCTCCTATCACAGGAGAGCGTACAGTCAGATTGTAGAGGTTAGGTAGGTCCTCCTATCACAGGATAGTGTAGTCAGATTGTAGAGGTTAGGTAGGTCCTCCTATCACAGGAGAGCGTACAGTCAGATTGTAGAGGTTAGGTAGGTCCTCCTATCACAGGAGAGCATAGTCAGATTGTAGAGGTTAGGTAGGTCCTCCTATCACAGGATAGTGTAGTCAGATTGTAGAGGTTAGGTAGGTCCTCCTATCACAGGAGAGTGTACAGTCAGATTGTAGAGGTTAGGTAGGTCCTCCTATCACAGGAGAGTGTACAGTCAGATTGTAGAGGTTAGGTAGGTCCTCCTATCACAGGATAGTGTAGTCAGATTGTAGAGGTTAGGTAGGTCCTCCTATCACAGGAGAGTGTACAGTCAGATTGTAGAGGTTAGGTAGGTCCTCCTATCACAGGAGAGCGTACAGTCAGATTGTAGAGGTTAGGTAGGTCCTCCTATCACAGGAGAGTGTACAGTCAGATTGTAGAGGTTAGGTAGGTCCTCCTATCACAGGAGAGTGTACAGTCAGATTGTAGAGGTTAGGTAGGTCCTCCTATCACAGGATAGTGTAGTCAGATTGTAGAGGTTAGGTAGGTCCTCCTATCACAGGAGAGCGTAGTCAGATTGTAGAGGTTAGGTAGGTCCTCCTATCACAGGAGAGCATAGTCAGATTGTAGAGGTTAGGTAGGTCCTCCTATCACAGGAGAGCGTACAGTCAGATTGTAGAGGTTAGGTAGGTCCTCCTATCACAGGAGAGCATAGTCAGATTGTAGAGGTTAGGTAGGTCCTCCTATCACAGGAGAGTGTACAGTCAGATTGTAGAGGTTAGGTAGGTCCTCCTATCACAGGAGAGCATAGTCAGATTGTAGAGGTTAGGTAGGTGCTCCTATCACAGGAGAGCGTACAGTCAGATTGTAGAGGTTAGGTAGGTCCTCCTATCACAGGAGAGTGTACAGTCAGATTGTAGAGGTTAGGTAGGTCCTCCTATCACAGGAGAGCGTACAGTCAGATTGTAGAGGTTAGGTAGGTCCTCCTATCACAGGAGAGTGTACAGTCAGATTGTAGAGGTTAGGTAGGTCCTCCTATCACAGGAGAGCGTACAGTCAGATTGTAGAGGTTAGGTAGGTCCTCCTATCACAGGATAGTGTAGTCAGATTGTAGAGGTTATGTAGGTCCTCCTATCACAGGAGAGTGTACAGTCAGATTGTAGAGGTTAGGTAGGTCCTCCTATCACAGGAGAGTGTACAGTCAGATTGTAGAGGTTAGGTAGGTCCTCCTATCACAGGAGAGTGTACAGTCGGATTGTAGAGGTTAGGTAGGTCCTCCTATCACAGGAGAGCATAGTCAGATTGTAGAGGTTAGGTAGGTCCTCCTATCACAGGAGAGTGTACAGTCAGATTGTAGAGGTTAGGTAGGTCCTCCTATCACAGGAGAGCATAGTCAGATTGTAGAGGTTAGGTAGGTCCTCCTATCACAGGAGAGCGTACAGTCAGATTGTAGAGGTTAGGTAGGTCCTCCTATCACAGGAGAGCATAATCAGATTGTAGAGGTTAGGTAGGTCCTCCTATCACAGGAGAGCATAGTCAGATTGTAGAGGTTAGGTAGGTCCTCCTATCACAAGGGAGCGTACAGTCAGATTGTAGAGGTTAGGTAGGTCCTCCTATCACAGGAGAGCGTACAGTCAGATTGTAGATGTTAGGTAGGTCCTCCTATCACAGGAGAGTGTACAGTCAGATTGTAGAGGTTAGGTAGGTCCTCCTATCACAGGAGAGTGTACAGTCGGATTGTAGAGGTTAGGTAGGTCCTCCTATCACAGGAGAGCATAGTCAGATTGTAGAGGTTAGGTAGGTCCTCCTATCACAGGAGAGCATAGTCAGATTGTAGAGGTTAGGTAGGTCCTCCTATCACAGGAGAGCGTACAGTCAGATTGTAGAGGTTAGGTAGGTCCTCCTATCACAGGAGAGCATAGTCAGATTGTAGAGGTTAGGTAGGTCCTCCTATCACAGGAGAGCGTACAGTCAGATTGTAGAGGTTAGGTAGGTCCTCCTATCACAGGAGAGCGTACAGTCAGATTGTAGAGGTTAGGTAGGTCCTCCTATCACAGGAGAGCGTAGTCAGATTGTAAAGGTTAGGTAGGTCCTCCTATCACAGGAGAGTGTACAGTCGGATTGTATAGGTTAGGTAGGTCCTCCTATCACAGGAGAGCGTACAGTCAGATTATAGAGGTTAGGTAGGTCCTCCTATCACAGGAGAGTGTACAGTCAGATTGTAGAGGTTAGGTAGGTCCTCCTATCACAGGAGAGTGTACAGTCGGATTGTAGAGGTTAGGTAGGTCCTCCTATCACAGGAGAGCGTACAGTCAGATTGTAGAGGTTAGGTAGGTCCTCCTATCACAGGAGAGCGTAGTCAGATTGTAAAGGTTAGGTAGGTCCTCCTATCACAGGAGAGCGTACAGTCGGATTGTATAGGTTAGGTAGGTCCTCCTATCACAGGAGAGCGTACAGTCAGATTGTAGAGGTTAGGTAGGTCCTCCTATCACAGGAGAGCGTACAGTCAGATTGTAGAGGTTAGGTAGGTCCTCCTATCACAGGAGAGCGTACAGTCAGATTGTAGAGGTTAGGTAGGTCCTCCTATCACAGGAGAGCGTACAGTCAGATTGTAGAGGTTAGGTAGGTCCTCCTATCACAGGAGAGCATAGTCAGATTGTAGAGGTTAGGTAGGTCCTCCTATCACAGGAGAGCATAGTCAGATTGTAGAGGTTAGGTAGGTCCTCCTATCACAGGAGAGTGTACAGTCGGATTGTATAGGTTAGGTAGGTCCTCCTATCACAGGAGAGCGTACAGTCAGATTGTAGAGGTTAGGTAGGTCCTCCTATCACAGGAGAGTGTACAGTCAGATTGTAGAGGTTAGGTAGGTCCTCCTATCACAGGAGAGTGTACAGTCAGATTGTAGAGGTTAGGTAGGTCCTCCTATCACAGGAGAGTGTACAGTCAGATTGTAGAGGTTAGGTAGGTCCTCCTATCACAGGAGAGCGTACAGTCAGATTGTAGAGGTTAGGTAGGTCCTCCTATCACAGGAGAGTGTACAGTCAGATTGTAGAGGTTAGGTAGGTCCTCCTATCACAGGAGAGTGTACAGTCAGATTGTAGAGGTTAGGTAGGTCCTCCTATCACAGGAGAGCGTACAGTCAGATTGTAGAGGTTAGGTAGGTCCTCCTATCACAGGAGAGCGTACAGTTTAGTTTTGTCTATTCCATACGGGAAATACTTAAGACTCAGACGCAACTGCTCTACTGACACGGAATTTGTCGGTGAAGCAAACAAATTAAGGGAAAGACTTTCAGATGGAGGTCACTCGCCTACATACCTGAAAAAGGCATTCAGACGGGCGCGAGGACAACTTAGACATAACATCCTTTTCCCTAAAAAAACATCTACAGATTCCCATTTAATTACCACCTATAATAAGACCAATAAATCTATTCTACAAGGACACTGGCATCTGGGGGCGTGGCTTGGCAAGCGACCAAGATGGACGTGTGCTAGAGGAGCTCCAGGAACGACAGCCTAAAGCCGGACAACCCGAGAGCACAGACCTGGAGATGGGCAAGCTGAGTCAGCAGACACCGCACTCCAGATCGCGCCGCAACTCTGCAGCTATCGCCGCCGCTAGAAGCATAGCCGAACTCCTAAAACCTCAGCCGTCTCCACGAGGCAGCGGTACAGGCCCCAAGATGGCGCGGGCGCCGCACGACGAGGAGGACTTCAGTGAGGACTCCCAATCTGCACAGGAGGACTCAGGTAGGGGACGTAATCGCTCCAACAAGCCCCTCACATATGCAGACATGACCGGATTTGCCGCAGACATAAAGTCTACATTCTCTGCGGCCATCACGGACTTGAAATCCAACCTACTCTCACTGTCTGATAAGATGGAGAATGTGGAGGCCGCGGGCAAGCGCAGGGACAGGGCCATATATAGGCTGGAAACGGTTGCTGATTCTCATGCTGAACAGTTCGTTGAAATGAACAGGCATTTAGAGGACCTTGATAACCGTGGAAGGAGGAACATCATAAGGGTGAGGGGGATCCCTGAGCCTGTAGATCCTGACCAAATAATCCCAGCATTACAACGTGTATTTAACTCTCTCCTGGAGAGGCAGGAAGATATGGACATAGAGTTCGTTAGAGCGCACAGGGCCCTCAGAGCCAGAGGCCCAGATACAGCACCTCCCAGGGACATTATTTGCTGCCTTCAGAGCTATCCACTTAAAGAGGAAATCATGCGAAAGGCCCACAGAAATGACCAAATTGTCTTTAATGGTGAACACATCATGTTGTTTCAAGACCTTTCCCAAATCACCCTGCGAAACCGCAGAGCTCTGCGACCCCTCCTGGACAAACTTAGGGAACTTGATCTGCGTTACACGTGGCGCTTCCCTTTTGCATTGGTAGTGACGCTGGCCGGAAAACAACATATTCTACGCTCGACAGCTGACTTACCAGACTTTTGTGCAGGTCTTGGCTTCGACAGAGTGGAATTACCAGAATGGTACCAGGAGTTTGTTCTCCCACCGCTCACAAGAAGTCCCCACTCCTCACCATCTTCCACTCTGGAGAAGCAGTTCTCCAAGCGGATGAAACATGGCCGCGGAGGCGGCCATCACACAGGGACTCCTAATAGGAGACAAATTCCACCAGGATCTCAAGCGGCGGAGTAAAGCAATAAGATTACAGCCCTGGAGTCTGGTGCTTTAGCTGCCAATAACTCACACTACTGGTCAGGTTCCTGTTGACCACATACTACTTCTTACCTAAGCCCTCTTCAATCAAACTAAGGAAGCCAGAGGACTTACCTAACATAAGATACAGAGATAGGACAATTGCAAAGCCTTCCTCAAGCTACTAGTGACTGGCAGGACAGTATTCTAAAATGCTGTTTTTGATCAGGAGGATTGACAACGACAGAGTCCCTTTATTCTGGGCTTCAGCAAGCACGAGACTCTCATACAGAAGTGGTGTGGGTGATAACAAAAGATCTGAAACAAAAGCACCTTATACAGATTCCGGGGAAGATGTATCGGTCCTCAAAGAGTCTATTATTCTTTCAAGTTAGGGTTGATCCTTCAAGGCATTCGTTTTTATGCCTTATTTTTTTTATTTGCCTATTTTTTTTACAGGCTGTGTCGTTCTCTTTATGTAGTTCCAGATTGTTTGGTTTACATTACCCAAGTCACACTTTTGAACTAAAATACCGAACTTACTGTTTACTAGAGTCTCGTGATCAGGACTTGTTCTTCTTCACGACACCACTAGGTGTGACTTACCCACTTTATTGGCGAACCACCCACGAACCCACAAAGTGCACTTGGGCCGGAGGTTTCACGACCCAGGTGTACTATACACTTGCTTTAGAAAAGTTGTTCAACATCTAAAGTATATTACCTGAAAAATCTCTCCACTGTTATAGGATTCATTACCTACTCTGAATCCAACTCTTTCTCAATTCTTTCTTCTATACTCTTCACTCTTCTGGGCTTGTATCTCCTTTGTACTCTCCCTCCTTGGTCTACCGACCATTTGTGTAAACATTGAATAACCTCTATTTGTCATTGCAGACTTAGACTGACAAGTCTTCCACATACTTAACTTACAGAGATGGCGTACTCATCATTAGGGGAAAGGCCTATGGTGATCTCCCATAATATTAAGGGATTGAACATCCCGGAGAAACGGGTTTCACTCCTCAGAGAACTGAAGAAAGGTAGGCCCCAATTTGTTTTCCTACAGGAAACTCACTTCTGCACCAACCAAATTCCTAGACTTACCAACGCATACTTCAATAGGGCATACCACGCAACTAATGACCTAGCAAAAACCAAAAGGGGGTGACCATCCTACTCAGCAAAGATAATCCCTTTACCCTTACTGACCGACTGACAGACCCAGAGGGTCGATATATTTTCATCAAAGGCACATATGGAAACAGGACTGTGACGTTGGCCAATGTGTACTTCCCGAACGCCTCCCAGGTCACCTTCTGCCAGAAGATCACACATGAACTAAAGGGCTTCGCAGCGGGAACATTGATCATGGGAGGAGACTTTAATGTCCCACTAAACCCAATCATAGACTCTTCCACTGGAAGGTCCTGCATTACCTATAGAGCTCTCAAAACAATCAAAAAACACTTAAACTCTTTACAATTGATAGATACTTGGAGATTCCTCCACCCAAACACCCGAGACTTTACATTCCACTCTATTCCCCATGATCGATACTCCCGCATTGACCACATCTACATATCCCAGAGGGACCTGCAGATGGTGAAGGAGGCCCACATTGGCATTCAGACGATTTCTGATCACACACCTGTCTCCTTGGGAGTAGACCTACTGTACACTCCACCCAGGGCTAACACATGGAGACTGAACACTTCTTTGCTAACAGACCCTGACTTACTTCCTCGCATACGGGAAGCTATATCTGACTTTTTCACCCACAATAACACACCGGACATGGATCCGATGATGATTTGGGAGGCACATAAATGCACGATCAGAGGAGAACTAATCAGGCTAGGTGCACAACGCAAGAAAAAGCAGGAAAAAGATCTGAGGTACTTAACTGACAGAATACACGCCCTAGAAACCTCACACAAACAATCTCTGGCGATTCAGACAGCTACAGAACTGTTAGAAGCCAGGAAAAAGTTGCAAGAATTATTCCACACCAAAACGCAGAGATCCCTATTTTTAAAAAAAAGGGTATATAACGAATCAGGTGACAAGACTGGACGGTTTCTAGCTAGGGCCTTGAAAGAGGCTTGCTCCACTAATGCGATCTCTGGGATTAGGTCACCGGAGGGGACTTTGGAGGTAACTTCGGAAGCTATTGCGTCTCAGTTTCATAGCTACTATTCAAAACTTTACAACCTGACGAGACAAAACAGACCCCCCATGATACCGACTGACAGAATGCAGGCCATACAAGATTACCTGACTGAAAGTGGTTTGCCACGATTGGAGACTGCAGAGACGACTCCTTTAGAGGAACAGATAACACTGACTGAAATCCAGGGGGCTATTAAAGGACTTAAACCTGGAAAGAGCCCGGGACCGGACGGTTACACATCCACCTACTACAAGACCTTTAGTGACATCCTGTCTGACCCACTGATGAGGGCCCTGAATTCTCTTTCCTCACCCAGGCAAATACCCACCGACTTTTTAACAGCTCACATAGCGGTAATACATAAAGCCGGGAAAGACCCCACAGAGTGCCCAAGTTATAGGCCCATTTCATTACTGAATTTAGATCTCAAAATACTAAGATACTATCCAATAGATTAAAACCACTCCTTTCTTCCCTAATAGGTCAGGATCAAGTAGGCTTCATGCTGGGAAGAGAGGCAAGGGATAACATTATAAAGGCACTACTTCTGACGCATGCGGCACATTCACAGGGCATCGAGGGCCTTCTCCTGTCCACGGACGCGGAGAAGGCCTTCGATCGGGTCTCTTGGGACTACATGCTAGAGGTGTGTCGCCATGTGGGATTGGGATCACACATGTTGACTTGGATCACAGCTATTTACCAGAACCCTTCTGCTAGGATAAAAGTTAATGGCATACTGTCGGACAAGGTTAAAATCTCAAATGGGACTAGACAAGGCTGCCCCCTGTCGGTGCTGCTGT
Source organism: Lithobates septentrionalis (assembly GCA_037952835.1). Lineage (NCBI taxonomy): Eukaryota > Metazoa > Chordata > Amphibia > Anura > Ranidae > Lithobates > Lithobates septentrionalis. The sequence goes on from JBBDGP010005669.1 coordinate 34,925, forward strand.
TTATCCTCTCATTAGAGCCTTTTATTAGAAAGGTTAATAAGAATAAATCCATCTCAGGCTTCGAAGTGGCCAACAAAACCTACAAGACAGCTGCTTACGCGAATGATCTTTTGTTTTTTCTAACTAAACCACATATCACAATTCCAAACCTACTGGAGGAATTCACACATTATGGCTACATATCGAACCTCAAAATCAACTACTCTAAGTCCGAGGCAATGAACAGAACGTTAACAGAAGATACGTTGGCCAGAACACAGGAGAACTGTACGTTCCGCTGGGTAACGAGTGAACTCAAATATCTAGGGGTATGGTTACCTTCGAGTCTGACAAAAACTTTCGAGAAGAACTTTCCCCCTATGCAAAGAAGCATTGCCTCGGACTTGCAGAGTTGGAACTCTAAATTTTTTTCTTGGTTCGGAAGGGCGGCTATCCTCAAAATTGTCATCCTTCCGAGGCTATTATACCTGTTGAGATCACTGCCGGTCGGGATCCCATTGAATTTTTTCAAGCAATTACAATCCGTTCTTACACGCTTTCTATGGGGTCATAGACGGTCTAGAGTCAAATTCTCTCTCCTAGCCAGACCCAAGGAGCGAGGTGGCATGGGTCTACCCCATTTTCACAATTACTACTTAGCCTCTCACCTTACTAGGGTGATTGACTGGTATTGCCACGGAAAATCAAAGGACTGGGTCCATTTGGAGGAGTCACTGTCCTCGAGCGGACTTAGGTTTTCTCCATGGATTCCCTGGGGAAAGCTACATAGGTCCATACAGAAACACCCATTGACGGGGGTCACCATGAAGGCCTTCCAGATGGTGATTAAAAAAATATGACTTAACGTCGCAGTTGAGCCCATTGACTCCACTTCAAAATAACCCAGATTTTGCTCCAGGTCTGGCGGGTAGAAACTTCCAAGCCTTAGACACATCAAAATTATTGACTGCGGGAGACTGCATTAGAAATGGTAAGATTAAAGACTACTCAGTGATGAAAGGAGAGATTGGTATTCCCCACCTATCCAGGTGGTCATACTTTCAAATCCGTAGCTTCGTTACGGATAAGACCAAACTACCCCACTTTCAAAGACCTATGACCCAACTAGAGAGAGTGTGCTATAGAGGAGAGGATTTTAACAAGACAACCTCTGAGGGATATTACAGATAACCAATGGCTAACGGCTTGCTCGCTAGCGCATAAATGTTCCATTAGCACCAAAACACAGGAGACGGTATATAAACTTCTGACCCACTGGTACGTCACACCACATAAACTCAAAAAATGGTTCCCTGAGGCCTCGGACAGATGCTGGCGTTGTAACAGAGAATCGGGCACTCTTATACATATATGGTGGCAGTGCCCTATTCTCGAAAACTTCTGGACAGAAGTGAGGGATATTATACGACAGATAACGGAGACAAAAATTAATATGGATGCAGTATACTGCCTACTCCACATTTCGAACTTCCCTTACAAAAGATATAAAAAATCTTTAACGAAGCACCTTCTGAATGCCGCCAAGGCGCTAATCCTGCTACGTTGGAAGAGCACTCAGGCCCCTTTGGTCAAGGAGTGGCTTCAGAAAGTCTCTGAGATCTGTTGTATGGAAGACTTACTGGCCCAAACCTCAGATAGCATAGAAAGATATCACAAAACATGGACCCCATGGCTTACTTTCAAGTTCTCTCCGGCTTATGATCAACTAATGAACATTTAACACGTACATCTCTGAGTATGGGAGCACTTCCACTTCGTCGCCCTTTTACAGGACCAAAATGTGCACTGGAGACCAAGGGGGGGACGGGGGGGGGGGGGGCGACTCCACCACTTCGCCGGCAAGCCCCTTTCCTTTATCTCTTTACCTATTTCTTCATTCTCTACTCTTTTCTCTGTTTCCTATCTCTTTTTTGTTTCTCTCTGAACAATAAAATTACGTTTTCTTTACAGAATTCAAAGCTAACAGATGGCTAGGTCTAAAGCTTTAAATGTTTCACTTGTTCCAAATTACTATACAATAGTAGTGGCAGCTAGTTTTAACCACAACTATTTTTGTATGCATTTATGGTACAGACGTAGGCTGTGATGACTTATAATCTGTTCAACACACTCTCATATGGATGTTAGCCGATGTACCCACTGTTAATTGGATGTATTGAAGCATTTATTGCAGAAGATCATTGACAAATAGCTTTGTTTGTTAAACTTCATTAAACTTTAATAAAACTCTTTAATGCAAAAAAAAAAAAAAAGACACTGGCATCTATTACAAATTGATCCCAATATAAAAGCACATGCATCAATGACACCCACTATTACTTTTAGAAGAGCTCGCTCATTAAGGGATCATCTCGTGAAAAGTGAATATACTGCTACTTTCCGTTCTGACACCTTCACCTGTGGTGGATGTCTTTGCTGCCGCTATATGAATACTCAGACTAAATTCAAACTACCCAATGGCAATATATACAAGCCTAGACAGTTACAGCGCCACCCAGCGCACGGGGGGCCATGTCTTCCCATCCATCAGTGGGGGCATGGCCGCCGTTTTTCACTGCATGCTCGTTCGGTTCGGTCCGGACAGGCAATCGCGGTGTTTCTGCGTCGGTGGGCCACGTCGGCATGGCGCTCCCCCGGCGCTTGGCGGGCGCCCTGCGGATATGATCCCTGGGGCCCCCTATGTGGGATGTCCTTAATCCATGTCCCCTAATGGTGCCTGCCATTCTGACGGAGTGTCCCGTGTGAGCGGTTACCTTGGAGACACTTCGGTGCATCCGAGGTGACCTATCCCACGGCTTCACTCCTCCTCCTCCTCTGCGTCACTTTCTTTGGTCGCGTTTGCTATAACGTCACCGCACCATGACGCATTTTTCCTCCTCTCTTTCCTCCTCCTCCCCCCCCCCCCCCCGCCCCGGGGTTTCCTTCTCACTTTGCCATGCTGTCGCCTAAACGTTCCGCCCTACACTACATCAGCACGTTTACAGAATACACCTAAAAAAACTCTCCTCAATACGCCTCTGAAGAAGGCACATCTGTCCTGAAACATGTCAGGCTCATGGAGTTAATATGTATTCAAAAAAATCTAAAGAATATACTGTAAAAAATCTGTTGCACTGTATAAAAGCATTTTGTACAGATCTATGTTTAGATAATTCTGTTTTTATGCGTTTTAAGCACTTTTTCAATAAATAAATAGCTTTTACTTATAAATTAATTGTCTTGTTCACCTATAAAGTCCCACTGTACCGGGGGGGGGGGGGGGGGTACAAAGGGTTTCCCCATCTTTGGGGTCCCTGTTTTTTCGCAATATATTTTGGGATGTTGCAAAACACTTTATTAGGGGGTACACATTTGTCTCCCCCTTGTGGTTCACCTGACTATATATACAATCTTCTTCAGATCTACAATAACTGCCAGGTCCTGCCTGACTAGAGGTTAGGTAGGTCCTCCTATCACAGGAGAGCGTAGTCAGATTGTAGAGGTTAGGTAGGTCCTCCTATCACAGGAGAGCGTACAGTCAGATTGTAGAGGTTAGGTAGGTCCTCCTATCACAGGAGAGTGTACAGTCAGATTGTAGAGGTTAGGTAGGTCCTCCTATCACAGGAGAGCATAGTCAGATTGTAGAGGTTAGGTAGGTCCTCCTATCACAGGAGAGTGTACAGTCAGATTGTAGAGGTTAGGTAGGTCCTCCTATCACAGGAGAGCGTACAGTCAGATTGTAGAGGTTAGGTAGGTCCTCCTATCACAGGAGAGCATAGTCAGATTGTAGAGGTTAGGTAGGTCCTCCTATCACAGGAGAGCATAGTCAGATTGTAGAGGTTAGGTAGGTCCTCCTATCACAGGAGAGTGTACAGTCAGATTGTAGAGGTTAGGTAGGTCCTCCTATCACAGGAGAGCGTACAGTCAGATTGTAGAGGTTAGGTAGGTCCTCCTATCACAGGAGAGCATAGTCAGATTGTAGAGGTTAGGTAGGTTCTCCTATCACAGGAGAGTGTACAGTCAGATTGTAGAGGTTAGGTAGGTCCTCCTATCACAGGAGAGTGTACAGTCAGATTGTAGAGGTTAGGTAGGTTCTCCTATCACAGGAGAGTGTACAGTCAGATTGTAGAGGTTAGGTAGGTCCTCCTATCACAGGAGAGTGTACAGTCAGATTGTAGAGGTTAGGTAGGTCCTCCTATCACAGGAGAGTGTACAGTCAGATTGTAGAGGTTAGGTAGGTCCTCCTATCACAGGATAGTGTAGTCAGATTGTAGAGGTTAGGTAGGTCCTCCTATCACAGGAGAGTGTACAGTCAGATTGTAGAGGTTAGGTAGGTCCTCCTATCACAGGAGAGCGTACAGTCAGATTGTAGAGGTTAGGTAGGTCCTCCTATCACAGGAGAGCATACAGTCAGATTGTAGAGGTTAGGTAGGTCCTCCTATCACAGGAGAGCATACAGTCAGATTGTAGAGGTTAGGTAGGTCCTCCTATCACAGGAGAGCGTACAGTCAGATTGTAGAGGTTAGGTAGGTCCTCCTATCACAGGAGAGCGTACAGTCAGATTGTAGAGGTTAGGTAGGTCCTCCTATCACAGGAGAGCATAGTCAGATTGTAGAGGTTAGGTAGGTCCTCCTATCACAGGAGAGCATAGTCAGATTGTAGAGGTTAGGTAGGTCCTCCTATCACAGGAGAGTGTACAGTCAGATTGTAGAGGTTAGGTAGGTCCTCCTATCACAGGAGAGTGTACAGTCAGATTGTAGAGGTTAGGTAGGTCTCCTATCACAGGAGAGCATAGTCAGATTGTAGAGGTTAGGTAGGTCCTCCTATCACAGGAGAGCATAGTCAGATTGTAGAGGTTAGGTAGGTCCTCCTATCACAGGAGAGTGTACAGTCAGATTGTAGAGGTTAGGTAGGTCCTCCTATCACAGGAGAGCGTACAGTCAGATTGTAGAGGTTAGGTAGGTCCTCCTATCACAGGAGAGTGTACAGTCAGATTGTAGAGGTTAGGTAGGTTCTCCTATCACAGGAGAGTGTACAGTCAGATTGTAGAGGTTAGGTAGGTCCTCCTATCACAGGAGAGCGTACAGTCAGATTGTAGAGGTTAGGTAGGTTCTCCTATCACAGGAGAGTGTACAGTCAGATTGTAGAGGTTAGGTAGGTCCTCCTATCACAGGAGAGTGTACAGTCCAGATTGTAGAGGTTAGGTAGGTCCTCCTATCACAGGAGAGTGTACAGTCAGATTGTAGAGGTTAGGTAGGTCCTCCTATCACAGGAGAGTGTACAGTCAGATTGTAGAGGTTAGGTAGGTCCTCCTATCACAGGAGAGTGTACAGTCAGATTGTAGAGGTTAGGTAGGTCCTCCTATCACAGGAGAGTGTACAGTCAGATTGTAGAGGTTAGGTAGGTCCTCCTATCACAGGAGAGTGTACAGTTAGATTGTAGAGGTTAGGTAGGTCCTCCTATCACAGGAGAGCGTACAGTCAGATTGTAGAGGTTAGGTAGGTCCTCCTATCACAGGAGAGCGTACAGTCAGATTGTAGAGGTTAGGTAGGTCCTCCTATCACAGGAGAGCGTACAGTCAGATTGTAGAGGTTAGGTAGGTCCTCCTATCACAGGAGAGTGTACAGTCAGATTGTAGAGGTTAGGTAGGTCCTCCTATCACAGGAGAGCGTACAGTCAGATTGTAGAGGTTAGGTAGGTCCTCCTATCACAGGAGAGTGTACAGTCAGATTGTAGAGGTTAGGTAGGTCCTCCTATCACAGGAGAGCGTACAGTCAGATTGTAGAGGTTAGGTAGGTCCTCCTATCACAGGAGAGCGTACAGTCAGATTGTAGAGGTTAGGTAGGTTTCTCCTATCACAGGAGAGTGTACAGTCAGATTGTAGAGGTTAGGTAGGTCCTCCTATCACAGGAGAGCGTACAGTCAGATTGTAGAGGTTAGGTAGGTCCTCCTATCACAGGAGAGCATAGTCAGATTGTAGAGGTTAGGTAGGTCCTCCTATCACAGGAGAGCGTACAGTCAGATTGTAGAGGTTAGGTAGGTCCTCCTATCACAGGAGAGCATAGTCAGATTGTAGAGGTTAGGTAGGTCCTCCTATCACAGGAGAGCGTACAGTCAGATTGTAGAGGTTAGGTAGGTCCTCCTATCACAGGAGAGTGTACAGTCAGATTGTAGAGGTTAGGTAGGTCCTCCTATCACAGGAGAGTGTACAGTCAGATTGTAGAGGTTAGGTAGGTCCTCCTATCACAAGGAGCGTACAGTCAGATTGTAGAGGTTAGGTAGGTCCTTCCTATCACAGGAGAGTGTACAGTCAGATTGTAGAGGTTAGGTAGGTCCTCCTATCACAAGGGAGCGTACAGTCAGATTGTAGAGGTTAGGTAGGTCCTCCTATCACAAGGGAGCGTACAGTCAGATTGTAGAGGTTAGGTAGGTCCTCCTATCACAAGGGAGCGTACAGTCAGATTGTAGAGGTTAGGTAGGTCCTCCTATCACAGGAGAGTGTACAGGATGGTAAGCATTATGCTCTACATACCTCCCTCTATCACTGAGGTTAGGTAGGTCCTTACACTATAAATATTCTTCTCCGTAGTCCCCCTATAGATACACCCCACTATAGTCCCCTATAGGTTTGACCTCCATACCTCTTCATCTGTACTAACCTTTAGAGCCACCAGCTCGTCACCCGCAGCGTTCGAAAGACTTCACCGTACACCCCCTCCCCCACCTTCTGGCAGAGGAGAAGCTGATCCTGCGTCAAGCATTGGAGGAAAGAAATCGGCTTCTCCTGCTGACATTCAGCCAAAACCTTCTCCGCATCGGTCAGATCATCGCAGTACAAAGACGATGGAGAGAGCAGGAGCTGCGGGTAGAGAGACATGTCAGGAGGAATTTGTTCTTCTCATATATGGGAAGACATCATATACCTCGAATCCCCAAATCACATACAGAATGTTCTTCATAGACCCCCCCCCCCCCCGATCCTGGGACACCAGCACTATAGAACAATGTCTGCACTCCCCCCCCAGATCCTGGGACACCAGCACTATAGAACAATGTCTGTACTCCCCCCCCCCCCCCGATCCTGGGACACCAGCACTATAGAACAATGTCTGTACTCCCCCCCCCCCCCGATCCTGGACACCAGCACTATGGAACAATGCCTGTACTCCCCCCCCCCAGATCCTGGGACACCAGCACTATAGAACAATGTCTGTACTCCCCCCCCCCCCCCCGATCCTGGGACACCAGCACTATAGAACAATGTCTGCACTCCCCCCCCAGATCCTGGGACACCAGCACTATAGAACAATGTCTGTACTCCCCCCCCCCCCCCCGATCCTGGGACACCAGCACTATAGAACAATGTCTGTACTCCCCCCCCCCCCCACAGATCCTGGGACACCAGCACTATAGAACAATGTCTGTACTCCCCCCCCCCCCCCACAGATCCTGGGACACCAGCACTATAGAACAATGTCTGTACTCCCCCCCCCCCGATCCTGGGACACCAGCACTATAGAACAATGTCTGTACTCCCCCCCCCGATCTGGGACACCAGCACTATAGAACAATGTCTGTACTCCCCCCCCCCCCCAGATCCTGGGACACCAGCACTATAGAACAATGTCTGTACTCCCCCCCCCCCCGATCCTGGGACACAGCACTATAGAACAATGTCTGTACTCCCCCCCCAGATCCTGGGACACCAGCACTATGGAACAATGTCTGTACTCCCCCCCCCCCCCCCCCCCCCAGATCCTGGGACACCAGCACTATGGAACAATGTCTGTACTCCCCCCCCAGATCTGGGACACCAGTGTCACGGAACGCCCCACACTCCGCTTGAGTGCTTCCGTCATATGCCGCTTCCTAAGTTCTGGAACACGAGTCCAATGGATCTGGCTATAGGAACCCCAAGAACTAGACAACACCAGTCTTGGAGTACATCAGAACTAACTTTTATTTGAGATCTCACACACATTTATACACCAGGATGACTCAAAGCTAACTAATTAACATGAGCTCCAATAGGAGTCGTCCCGTCTCCTACATTGTATGGAGGACAATGTCATTAGCTCATTCCATTAACATAAACACAAGTTGACACCAGCATCTCCTCACATGATGTGTCCCAACAGAATGAATCAGTCTTATCAGCAGGGGGCTGCTGGAGGAACCCCCCCTCCCTCTTCAGGGACACAGATCCACAGCAAGGAGTCCCCATACAATATATACATGACTGAGTCCGATTAATACAGTTCAGACTGGATTTCTCATTCACCTCAAATGCTAGGGCCCATAATCGGTGGGCAACAGGCCCGCACACAGTCCTCTCCAACAGCCTCTGCTCCGGCCAGGTCCGTGACAACAGCACTATAGAACAATGTCTGTACTCCCCCCCCCCCCAGATCCTGGGACACCAGCACTATAGAACAATGTCTGTACTCCCCCCCCCCCCCCCAGATCCTGGGACACCAGCACTATAGAACAATGTCTGTACTCCCCCCCCCCCCCCCAGATCCTGGGACACCAGCACTATAGAACAATGTCTGTACTCCCCCCCCCCCCCCAGATCTTGGACACCAGCACTATAGAACAATGTCTGTACTCCCCCCCCCCCCCAGATCCTGGGACACCAGCACTATAGAACAATGTCTGTACTCCCCCCCCCCCCCAGATCCTGGGACACCAGCACTATAGAACAATGCCTGTACTCCCCCCCAGATCCTGGGACATCAGCACTATGGAACAATGTCTGTACTCCCCCCCCCCAGATCCTGGGACACCAGCACTATGGAACAATGTCTGTACTTCCCCCCCCCCAGATCCTGGGACATCAGCACTATGGAACAATGTCTGTACTCCCCCCCCCCCCCCCAGATCCTGGGACACCAGCACTATAGAACAATGTCTGTACCCCCCCCCCCCCCCAGATCCTGGGACATCAGCACTATGGAACAATGTCTGTACTCCCCCCCCCCCCCAGATCCTGGGACACCAGCACTATAGAACAATGCCTGTACTCCCCCCCAGATCCTGGGACATCAGCACTATGGAACAATGTCTGTACTCCCCCCCCCCAGATCCTGGGACACCAGCACTATGGAACAATGTCTGTACTCCCCCCCCCCAGATCCTGGGACATCAGCACTATGGAACAATGTCTGTACTCCCCCCCCCCCCCCAGATCCTGGGACACCAGCACTATAGAACAATGTCTGTACTCCCCCCCCCCCCCCCCAGATCCTGGGACATCAGCACTATGGAACAATGTCTGTACTCCCCCCCCCCCCCCAGATCCTGGGACACCAGCACTATAGAACAATGTCTGTACCCCCCCCCCCCCAGATCCTGGGACACCAGCACTATAGAACAATGTCTGTACCCCCCCCCCCCAGATCCTGGGACACCAGCACTATAGAACAATGTCTGTACTCCCCCCCCCCCCCCCAGATCCTGGACACCAGCACTATAGAACAATGTCTGTACTCCCCCCCAGATCCTGGGACACCAGCACTATGGAACAATGTCTGTACTCCCCCCAGATCCTGGGACATCAGCACTATGGAACAATGTCTGTACTCCCCCCCCCCCCCCCCCCCCCCAGATCTTGGGACACCAGCACTATAGAACAATGTCTGTACTCCCCCCCCACAGATCCTGGGACACCAGCACCATAGAACAATGTCTGTACTCAGTCCCCCCCCCCGATCCTGGGACACCAGCACTATAGAACAATGTCTGTACTCCCCCCCCCCCAGATCCTGGGACACCAGCACTATAGAACAATGTCTGTACTCCCCCCCCACAGATCCTGGGACACCAGCACCATAGAACAATGTCTGTACTCAGTCCCCCCCCCCCCGATCCTGGGACACCAGCACTATAGAACAATGTCTGTACTCCCCCCCCCCCCCCAGATCCTGGGACACCAGCACTATAGAACAATGTCTGTACTCCCCCCCCCCCCCAGATCCTGGGACACCAGCACTATAGAACAATGTCTGTACCCCCCCCCCAGATCCTGGGACACCAGCACTATAGAACAATGTCTGTACCCCCCCCAGATCCTGGGACACCAGCACTATAGAACAATGTCTGTACCCCCCCCCCCAGATCCTGGGACACCAGCACTATAGAACAATGTCTGTACTCCCCCCCCCCCCCAGATCCTGGGACACCAGCACTATAGAACAATGTCTGTACCCCCCCCCAGATCCTGGGACACCAGCACTATAGAACAATGTCTGTACTCCCCCCCCCAGATCCTGGGACACCAGCACTATAGAACAATGTCTGTACCCCCCCCCCCAGATCCTGGGACACCAGCACTATGGAACAATGTCTGTACTGCTCCCCCCCCCCACAGATCCTGGGACACCAGCACTATAGAACAATGTCTGTACCCCCCCCCACAGATCCTGGGACACAAGCACTATAGAACAATGTCTGTACTCCCCCCCCCCCACAGATCCTGGGACACCAGCACTATAGAACAATGTCTGTACTCCCCCCCCCCCCCCCCCACAGATCCTGGGACACCAGCACTATAGAACAATGTCTGTACCCCCCCCCCCCCCGATCCTGGGACACCAGCACTATAGAACAATATCTGTACCCCCCCCCCCCAGATCCTGGGACACCAGCACTATGGAACAATATCTGTACCCCCCCCCCCCCCAGATCCTGGGACACCAGCACTATGGAACAATGTCTGTACCCCCCCCCCCCACAGATCCTGGGACACCAGCACTATAGAACAATGTCTGTACTCCCCCCCCACAGATCCTGGGACACCAGCACTATAGAACAATGTCTGTACTCCCCCCCCCCCCCCAGATCCTGGGACACCAGCACTATAGAACAATGTCTGTACTCCCCCCCCTGATCCTGGGACACCAGCACTATGGAACAATGTCTGTACTGCTCCCCAGTATTAGGAAAAGGACTTCCGTCACCATGATTGGCCAGCCTGAGAGAAGGACTTCCATCACCATGAACTGACCAGCCTGAGAGAAGGACTTCCATCACCATGACTGGCCAGCCTGAGAGAAGGACTTCCGTCACCATGACTGACCAGCCTGAGAGAAGGACTTCCGTCACCATGACTGACCAGCCTGAGAGAAGGACTTCCGTCACCATGACTGACCAGCCTGAGAGAAGGACTTCCGTCACAATGACTGGCCAGCCTGAGAGAAGGACTTCCGTCACCATGACTGGCCAGCCTGAGAGAAGGGACTTCCGTCACCATGACTGACCAGCCTGAGAGAAGGACTTCCGTCACCATGACTGACCAGCCAGAGAGAAGGACTTCCGTCACCATGACTGGCCAGCCAGAGAGAAGGACTTCCGTCCCGTCACCATGACTGACCAGCCTGAGAGAAGGACTTCCGTCACCATGACTGACCAGCCTGAGAGAAGGACTTCCATCACCATGACTGGCCAGCCTGAGAGAAGGACTTCTGTCACCATGACTGGCCAGCCTGAGAGAAGGACTTCCGTCACCATGACCGACTAGCCTGAGAGAAGGACTTCCATCACCATGACTGGCCAGCCTGAGAGAAGGACTTCCGTCCCCATGACTGACCAGCCTGAGAGAAGGACTTCCGTCACCATGACCGACTAGCCTGAGAGAAGGACTTCCGTCCCCATGACTGACCAGCCTGAGAGAAGGACTTCCGTCACCATGACTGACCAGCCTGAGAGAAGGACTTCCGTCACCATGACTGACCAGCCTGAGAGAAGGACTTCCGTCACAATGACTGGCCAGCCTGAGAGAAGGACTTCCGTCACCATGACTGGCCAGCCTGAGAGAAGGACTTCCGTCACCATGACTGACCAGCCTGAGAGAAGGACTTCCGTCACCATGACTGACCAGCCAGAGAGAAGGACTTCCGTCACCATGACTGGCCAGCCAGAGAGAAGGACTTCCGTCCCGTCACCATGACTGACCAGCCTGAGAGAAGGACTTCCGTCACCATGACTGACCAGCCTGAGAGAAGGACTTCCATCACCATGACCGACTAGCCTGAGAGAAGGACTTCCGTCCCCATGACTGACCAGCCTGAGAGAAGGACTTCCGTCCCCATGACTGACCAGCCCTGAGAGAAGGACTTCCGTCACCATGACTGGCCAGCCTGAGAGAAGGACTCCGTCCCGTCACCATGACTGACCAGCCTGAGAGAAGGACTTCCGTCCCCATGACTGGCCAGCCTGAGAGAAGGACTTCCGTCCCCATGACTGACTAGCCTGAGAGAAGGACTTCCGTCACCATGACTGGCCAGCCTGAGAGAAGGACTTCCGTCCCGTCACCATGACTGACCAGCCTGAGAGAAGGACTTCCCGTCCCCATGACTGACTAGCCTGAGAGAAGGACTTCCGTCACCATGACTGACCAGCCTGAGAGAAGGACTTCCATCACCATGACTGACCAGCCTGAGAGAAGGACTTCCATCACCATGACTGGCCAGCCTGAGAGAAGGACTTCCGTCCCATGACTGACCAGCCTGAGAGAAGGACTTCCATCACCATGACTGGCCAGCCTGAGAGAAGGACTTCCGTCACAATGACTGACCAGCCTGAGAGAAGGACTTCCATCACCATGACTGACTAGCCTGAGAGAAGGACTTCCATCACCATGACTGACCAGCCTGAGAGAAGGACTTCCGTCACCATGACTGGCCAGCCAGAGAGAAGGACTTCCATCACCATGACTGGCCAGCCAGAGAGAAGGACTTCCGTCACCATGACTGACCAGCCTGAGAGAAGGACTTCCATCACCATGACTGGCCAGCCTGAGAGAAGGACTTCCATCACCATGACTGACCAGCCTGAGAGAAGGACTTCCGTCACCATGACTGACCAGCCTGAGAGAAGGACTTCCATCACCATGACTGACCAGCCTGAGAGAAGGACTTCCATCACCATGACTGGCCAGCCAGAGAGAAGGACTTCCGTCACCATGACTGACCAGCCTGAGAGAAGGACTTCTGTCACCATGACTGGCCAGCCTGAGAGAAGGACTTCCGTCCCGTCACCATGACTGACTAGCCTGAGAGAAGGACTTCCATCACCATGACTGGCCAGCCTGAGAGAAGGACTTCCGTCCCCATGACTGACTAGCCTGAGAGAAGGACTTCCATCACCATGACTGACCAGCCTGAGAGAAGGACTTCCGTCACCATGACTGACCAGCCTGAGAGAAGGACTTCCATCACCATGACTGACCAGCCTGAGAGAAGGACTTCCGTCACCATGACTGACCAGCCTGAGAGAAGGACTTCTGTCACCATGACTGGCCAGCCTGAGAGAAGGACTTCTGTCCCGTCACCATGACTGACTAGCCTGAGAGAAGGACTTCCGTCCCCATGACTGACCAGCCTGAGAGAAGGACTTCCGTCCCCATGACTGGCCAGCCTGAGAGAAGGACTTCCATCACCATGACTGACTAGCCTGAGAGAAGGACTTCCATCACCATGACTGACCAGCCTGAGAGAAGGACTTCCATCACCATGACTGGCCAGCCTGAGAGAAGGACTTCCATCACCATGACTGGCCAGCCTGAGAGAAGGACTTCCGTCACAATGACTGACCAGCCTGAGAGAAGGACTTCCATCACCATGACTGACTAGCCTGAGAGAAGGACTTCCATCACCATGACTGACCAGCCTGAGAGAAGGACTTCCGTCACCATGACTGGCCAGCCAGAGAGAAGGACTTCCATCACCATGACTGGCCAGCCAGAGAGAAGGACTTCCGTCACCATGACTGGCCAGCCAGAGAGAAGGACTTCCGTCACCATGACTGACCAGCCTGAGAGAAGGACTTCCATCACCATGACTGACCAGCCAGAGAGAAGGACTTCCATCACCATGACTGGCCAGCCAGAGAGAAGGACTTCCGTCACCATGACTGGCCAGCCTGAGAGAAGGACTTCCGTCCCCATGACTGACCAGCCTGAGAGAAGGACTTCCATCACCATGACTGACCAGCCTGAGAGAAGGACTTCCGTCACCATGACTGGCCAGCCAGAGAGAAGGACTTCCATCACCATGACTGGCCAGCAGAGAGAAGGACTTCCGTCACCATGACTGGCCAGCCAGAGAGAAGGACTTCCGTCACCATGACTGACCAGCCTGAGAGAAGGACTTCCATCACCATGACTGACCAGCCAGAGAGAAGGACTTCCATCACCATGACTGGCCAGCCAGAGAGAAGGACTTCCGTCACCATGACTGGCCAGCCTGAGAGAAGGACTTCCGTCCCCATGACTGACCAGCCTGAGAGAAGGACTTCTGTCACCATGGACTGGCCAGCCTGAGAGAAGGACTTCCGTCACCATGACTGGCCAGCCAGAGAGAAGGACTTCCGTCCCGTCACCATGACTGGCCAGCCTGAGAGAAGGACTTCCGTCACCATGACTGGCCAGCCAGAGAGAAGGACTTCCGTCCCGTCACCATGACTGACCAGCCTGAGAGAAGGACTTCCATCACCATGACTGACCAGCCTGAGAGAAGGACTTCCGTCACCATGACTGGCCAGCCTGAGAGAAGGACTTCCGTCACCATGACTGACCAGCCTGAGAGAAGGACTTCCATTTAAAGTGTTTTTGGTAGTGAGTTTCCTGTTCTTGTAGGGGGACCCCGTTTTTCCCATTTGCTGTCTTTTGGAAAATCCATTTTTTCGGGTCCTGTTATCTTTCCTTTACCCCCATGGAAGATGTCATTTGTCAGGACCAGCAAAGCATCTTCTTCCAGCAGGGTGACGGCAGAAGACCAGCTTACCAGAGAAGAGGAATTGCTGTGCGCACTTTGGTTCCCAGATCTCCTGTCAGCGAGGGATGGAAGGCCGGCCTCAACTAGGGGAAGAACAAGAGAGAAATACAAATAAGGAAAAGAAAGAGACCCCACATGAGGAACCAAACCTCCCACAGGGGCCCCACATAATCCAGAACCAAACCTCCCACAGGGGCCCCACATAATCCAGAACCAAACCTCCCACAGGGGCCCCACATAATCCAGAACCAAACCTCCCACAGGGGCCCCACATAATCCAGAACCAAACCTCCCACAGGGGCCCCACATAATCCAGAACCAAACCTCCCACAGGGGCCCCACATAATCCAGAACCAAACCTCCCACAGGGGCCCCACATAATCCAGAACCAAACCTCCCACAGGGGCCCCACATAATCCAGAACCAAACCTCCCACAGGGGCCCCACATAATCCAGAACCAAACCTCCCACAGGGGCCCCACATAATCCAGAACCAAACCTCCCACAGGGGCCCCAGATAATCCAGAACCAAACCTCCCACAGGGGCCCCACATAATCCAGAACCAAACCTCCCACAGGGGCCCCACATAATCCAGAACCAAACCTCCCACAGGGGCCCCACATAATCCAGAACCAAACCCTCCCACAGGGGCCCCACATAATCCAGAACCAAACCTCCCACAGGGGCCCCACATAATCCAGAACCAAACCTCCCACAGGGGCCCCACATAATCCAGAACCAAACCTCCCACAGGGGCCCCACATAATCCAGAACCAAACCTCCCACAGGGGCCCCAGATAATCCAGAACCAAACCTCCCACAGGGGCCCCACATAATCCAGAACCAACCTCCCACAGGGGCCCCACATAATCCAGAACCAAACCTCCCACAGGGGCCCCACATAATCCAGAACCAAACCTCCCACAGGGGCCCCACATAATCCAGAACCAAACCTCCCACAGGGGCCCCACATAATCCAGAACCAAACCTCCCACAGGGGCCCCACATAATCCAGAACCAAACCTCCCACAGGGGCCCCCACATAATCCAGAACCAAACCTCCCACAGGGGCCCCACATAATCCAGAACCAAACCTCCCACAGGGGCCCCACATAATCCAGAACCAAACCTCCCACAGGGGCCCCACATAATCCAGAACCAAACCTCCCACAGGGGCCCCACATAATCCAGAACCAAACCTCCCACAGGGGCCCCACATAATCCAGAACCAAACCTCCCACAGGGGCCCCAGATAATCCAGAACCAAACCTCCCACAGGGGCCCCACATAATCCAGAACCAAACCTCCCACAGGGCCCCACATAATCCAGAACCAAACCTCCCACAGGGGCCCCACATAATCCCAGAACCAAACCTCCACAGGGGCCCCACATAATCCAGAACCAAACCTCCCACAGGGGCCCCACATAATCCAGAACCAAACCTCCCACAGGGGCCCCACATAATCCAGAACCAAACCTCCCACAGGGGCCCCACATAATCCAGAACCAAACCTCCCACAGGGCCCCACATAATCCAGAACCCAAACCTCCCACAGGGGCCCCAGATAATCCAGAACCAAACCTCCCACAGGGGCCCCACATAATCCAGAACCAAACCTCCCAAGGGCCCCACATAATCCAGAACCAAACCTCCCACAGGGGCCCCACATAATCCAGAACCAAACCTCCCACAGGGGCCCCACATAATCCAGAACCAAACCTCCCACAGGGGCCCCACATAATCCAGAACCAAACCTCCCACAGGGGCCCCACATAATCCAGAACCAAACCTCCCACAGGGGCCCCACATAATCCAGAACCAAACCTCCCACAGGGGCCCCACATAATCCAGAACCAAACCTCCCACAGGGCCCCACATAATCCAGAACCAAACCTCCCACAGGGGCCCCACATAATCCAGAACCAAACCTCCCACAGGGGCCCCACATAATCCAGAACCAAACCTCCCACAGGGCCCCACATAATCCAGAACCAAATCTCCCACAGGGGCCCCACATAATCCAGAAACCAAACCTCCCACAGGGGCCCCACATAATCTAGAACCAAACCTCCCACAGGGGCCCCACATAATCCAGAACCAAACCTCCACAGGGGCCCCACATAATCCAGAACCAAACCTCCCACAGGGGCCCCACATAATCCAAATGCAGAATGGAAAGACCCCAACCTAGTACCAAACCAAACAGCCCACAGAGGCCCCACGTAATGCAGATCCAGAATTCAGAGACCACACCTAGTACCAACCCAACCTCCCAGAGATCTTAGCTTTGGCTCAGCTGACACCTCACACACATTACATGGAGATTGTTTTTCCTGACCTTTCTTCTTGCGGTGGAGTGACAGAGCGGCTCGGAGTCGTGCCCAGCGCTGAAGATCCTTATGAGTATCGCGAATAGAAAGGGATTCTGTGGACAGGTCCAGATTCCTGACAGTCGTAGAGTTGAGGAAGGACGAGGAGAGCAGAGAAGGAGAGAAATGAAGAGGGGAGAGCGCTCCGCATACAGAGACCTCCTGAGGGGGACAAAAAACACGGCTCACACCCCATCACCCCGATATAATGACTTCCTACCTTACACTGCATCCCCCAGAAAATGGCTTTAGGTTTAAGGATTTAGCTAAAGCAGGAATGGACTCTTTACCCCCCCAAAACTCTCACCTCCCCCCCCCCCCCTAGAACTCCTTACTTCCGCCTCCCCACCCCAAATTTTATCTCCTTGTCCCCAAAACTCTTTTAGCCCCCCAGAACTTTCACTTCCCTCCTGCTCCTCCCCTCTGAGCTCTCACCTCCCTCCTACTCCTCCCCCCAGAACTCTCATCTCCCTCCTACTCCTCCCAGAACTCTCACCTCCCTCCTACTCCTCCCCCCAGAACTCTCATCTCCCTCCTACTCCTCCCCCCAGAACTCTCACCTCCCTCCCTACTCCTCCCCCCAGAACTCTCACCTCCCTCCTACTCCTCCCAGAACTCTCACCTCCCTCCTACTCCTCCCCCCAGAACTCTCACCTCCCTCCTACTCCTCCCCCCAGAACTCTCACCTCCCTCCTACTCCTCCCCCCAGAACTCTCACCTCCCTCCTACTCCTCCCCCCAGAACTCTCACCTCCCTCCTACTCCTCCCAGAACTCTCACCTCCCCTCCTACTCCTCCCCCAGAACTCTCACCTCCCTCCTACTCCTCCCCCCAGAACTCTCACCTCCCTCCTACTCCTCCCAGAACTCTCACCTCCCTCCTACTCCTCCCCCCAGAACTCTCACCTCCCTCCTACTCCTCCCCCCAGAACTCTCACCTCCCTCCTACTCCTCCCAGAACTCTCACCTCCCTCCTACTCCTCCCCCAGAACTCTCACCTCCCTCCTACTCCTCCCCCCAGAACTCTCACCTCCCTCCTACTCCTCCCCCCAGAACTCTCACCTCCCTCCAACTCCTCCCAGAACTCTCACCTCCCTCCTACTCCTTCCCCAGAACTCTCACCTCCCTCCAACTCCTCCCAGAACTCTCACCTCCCTCCTACTCCTCCCAGAACTCTCACCTCCCTCCTACTCCTCCCCCCAGAACTCTCACCTCCCTCCAACTCCTCCCAGAACTCTCACCTCCCTCCTACTCCTTCCCCCAGAACTCTCACCTCCCTCCAACTCCTCCCAGAACTCTCATCTCCCTCCTACTCCTCCCAGAACTCTCATCTCCCTCCTACTCCTCCCAGAACTCTCACCTCCCTCCTACTCCTCCCAGAACTCTCACCTCCCTCCTACTCCTCCCCCCAGAACTCTCATCTCCCTCCTACTCCTCCCAGAACTTTCACCTCCCTCCTACTCCTCCCCCCAGAACTCTCAGCTCCCTCCTACTCCTCCCCCCAGAACTCTCACCTCCCTCCTACTCCTCTCAGAACACTCACCTCCCTCCTACTCCTCCCCCCAGAACTCTCATCTCCCTCCTACTCTCCCCCAGAACTCTCACCTCCCTCCTACTCCTCCCAGAACTCTCACCTCCCTCCTACTCCTCCCCCCAGAACTCTCATCTCCCTCCTACTCCTCCCAGAACTTTCACCTCCCTCCTACTCCCTCCCCCCAGAACTCTCAGCTCCCTCCTACTCCTCCCCCCCAGAACTCTCACCTCCCTCCTACTCCTCTCAGAACACTCACCTCCCTCCTACTCCTCCCCCCAGAACTCTCATCTCCCTCCTACTCCCTCCCCCCAGAACTCTCACCTCCCTCCTACTCCTCCCAGAACTCTCACCTCCCTCCTACTCCTCTCCCCCAGAACTCTCACCTCCCTCCTACTCCTCCCCCCAGAACTCTCACCTCCCTCCTACTCCTCCCAGAACTCTCACCTCCCTCCTACTCCTCCCCCCAGAACTCTCACCTCCCTCCTACTCCTCCCCCAGAACTCTCACCTCCCTCCTACTCCTCCCCCCAGAACTCTCACCTCCCTCCTACTCCTCCCCCCAGAACTCTCACCTCCCTCCAACTCCTCCCAGAACTCTCACCTCCCTCCTACTCCTTCCCCCAGAACTCTCACCTCCCTCCTACTCCTCCCAGAACTCTCATCTCCCTCCTACTCCTCCCAGAACTCTCACCTCCCCTCCTACTCTCCCAGAACTCTCACCTCCCTCCTACTCCTCCCAGAACTCTCACCTCCCTCCTACTCCTCCCCCAGAACTCTCATCTCCCTCCTACTCCTCCCAGAACTTTCACCTCCCTCCTACTCCTCCCCCAGAACTCTCATCTCCCTCCTACTCCTCCCCCCAGAACTCTCAGCTCCCTCCTACTCCTCCCCCCAGAACTCTCACCTCCCTCCTACTCCTCCCCCCAGAACTCTCATCTCCCTCCTACTCCTCCCAGAACTCTCACCTCCCTCCTACTCCTTCCCCCAGAACTCTCACCTCCCTCCTACTCCTCCCCCCAGAACTCTCATCTCCCTCCTACTCCTCCCAGAACTCTCACCTCCCTCCTACTCCTCCCAGAACTCTCACCTCCCTCCTACTCCTCCCCCCAGAACTCTCATCTCCCTCCTACTCCTCCCAGAACTTTCACCTCCCTCCTACTCCTCCCCCCAGAACTCTCATCTCCCTCCTACTCCTCCCCCCAGAACTCTCAGCTCCCTCCTACTCCTCCCCCCAGAACTCTCACCTCCCTCCTACTCCTCCCAGAACTCTCACCTCCCTCCTACTCCTCCCCCCAGAACTCTCATCTCCCTCCTACTCCTCCCCCCAGAACTCTCACCTCCCTCCTACTCCTCCCAGAACTCTCACCTCCCTCCTACTCCTCCCCCAGAACTCTCATCTCCCTCCTACTCCTCCCCCCCAGAACTCTCACCTCCCTCCTACTCCTCCCCCCAGAACTCTCACCTCCCTCCTACTCCTCCCCAGAACTCTCACCTCCCTCCTACTCCTCCCCAGAACTCTCATCTCCCTCCTACTCCTCCCCCAGAACTCTCACCTCCCTCCTACTCCTCCCCCCAGAACTCTCACCTCCCTCCTACTCCTCCCAGAACTCTCACCTCCCTCCTACTCCTCCCCCCAGAACTCTCACCTCCCTCCTACTCCTCCCCCCAGAACTCTCACCTCCCTCCTACTCCTCCCCCCAGAACTCTCACCTCCCTCCTACTCCTCCCCCCAGAACTCTCACCTCCCTCCTACTCCTCCCAGAACTCTCACCTCCCTCCTACTCCTCCCCCCAGAACTCTCACCTCCCTCCTACTCCTCCCCCCAGAACTCTCACCTCCCTCCTACTCCTCCCAGAACTCTCACCTCCCTCCTACTCCTCCCCCAGAACTCTCACCTCCCTCCTACTCCTCCCCCCAGAACTCTCACCTCCCTCCTACTCCTCCCAGAACTCTCACCTCCCTCCTACTCCTCCCCCAGAACTCTCACCTCCCTCCTACTCCTCCCCCAGAACTCTCACCTCCCTCCTACTCCTCCCCCCAGAACTCTCACCTCCCTCCAACTCCTCCCAGAACTCTCACCTCCCTCCTACTCCTTCCCCCAGAACTCTCACCTCCCTCCAACTCCTCCCAGAACTCTCACCTCCTCCTACTCCTCCCAGAACTCTCACCTCCCTCCTACTCCTCCCCCCAGAACTCTCACCTCCCTCCAACTCCTCCCAGAACTCTCACCTCCCTCCTACTCCTTCCCCCAGAACTCTCACCTCCCTCCAACTCCTCCCAGAACTCTCATCTCCCTCCTACTCCTCCAGAACTCTCATCTCCCTCCTACTCCTCCCAGAACTCTCACCTCCCTCCTACTCCTCCAGAACTCTCACCTCCCTCCTACTCCTCCCCCCAGAACTCTCATCTCCCTCCTACTCCTCCCAGAACTTTCACCTCCCTCCTACTCCTCCCCCCAGAACTCTCAGCTCCTCCTACTCCTCCCCCCAGAACTCTCACCTCCCTCCTACTCCTCTCAGAACACTCACCTCCCCTCCTACTCCTCCCCCCAGAACTCTCATCTCCCTACTACTC